>PVKB01003795.1:0-176689 GCA_004027205.1 Ctenodactylus gundi
TTTTTTTCCTTTTTGTACTAGGGATTGACCTCATAGCCTTGACACTGAGCTAAATCACCAGCCTTTTATTAATTTTTTAAAAAAATTTTGAGACAGGGTCCGTTTAAATTGCCTGGGCTGAGCTTAAACTGTGACCATCCTGTGTCAGCCTCCCACAATGCTAGTATTACAATTCAGCACTGCCCTGATTTATAGAAAAGCCTTAGGCAAACATTCAACTACATAAAAACTATTTGTAGACGATAAACATTTAATGACTATGATTCATTTATAACTGTAACTAGTAATATCATAATGGAAAACAAGCATGTTCTCTAATTGGATATAATCACTGGCTGCTTTAAAAAGATTTTTACAAGTCTTTTACAAAGATGTCAACAGCTTTTCCCCTAAAGGTAAAAATCATAACACTTAACAAGGGCATTGAAGAAATTCCTGGATCTTCACAGAACACAAGCAGACTTATCCCAAGGAACTCTGAGTATCTCTTATGGTTTTTACAGCCCTTTCTGTATACTTCTTACATGGTAGATCTAATTTTAAAATATGACCTAAATTTATGCCTAATGTTAGAAAGATAATATAATTATTATGGTTCATGTGAATTACTTACCAAATTTCTTGAGTTAAGACCCATCTAAAGTTTTAGAGACCATATTTAGATACATGCTTGCCTAGCAAGCACCAAGTACCTGAGTTCGATTCTCCAGCACTGCGTAAACTGAGCGTAGTGGCATACATGTATCATCCTAGCACTCAGGAGGCTGACACAGAAGGACTGCTGTGAGTTTCAGACCAGGCTGAGCCACATAGTGAGCTCAGAACCAGCCTGGACCACAGACTGAGACCCTGTCTCAAAAACAAAACAAACAAACAAACAAACAAACAAAAAACCCTAAAAAATATATTACTAGTTTGATGTGTATTTTATTAGTGTTTTTTTAATAAACATTCATAAGCCATAAGCATAGGCATTTCAATGAGCATAAAATGTAGATTTTAAAGGTAATTTTAGCATTATATAGGTAGCTTGCCAGATTTTTGTCTGTATGTTTCCTATTTGATAAAAATATAAGTAAAGGGCAGAGGGCATAGATTAGTGATTAAAGTGCTTGCCTAGCAATTGCAAGGGCCTGGGTTTGATTCCCCAGCATGACGTAAGCCGGGCATGGCGCTGCACACCTATAATTTTAGCATTTGGGAGGCTGAGGCCAGTGATGGCTGTGAATTCAAGGAAACTGGACTACTTACTGAGTTCTAGCCTAGACTAGTGAGACTCTTGTCTCAAAAAAAAAAAAGACAAAAGAAAAGAAAATAGGCAAAATGAAACTTTACTTATGTAATACTTAATGCTTATAAATTTATTTTAAATATTAAGGTTAAACAGATATTATTTGCCAGTTTTTCTCGTGCTTGTTAAAGGCATGTTTCTTCTTAAAGGATATCTCTTTAAGTCTAGTTAAAACTGTGGCTCTGAGAGTTCATTTAAGTCTAGCTGAAAAAAATGTCTGGCTACTACTATCTAACATATTAGAAGTTTAATTTATTTTATTAAAATTTAGAAAAGTCTTGTTTATATTACTGCTTATTTATTTCTAAAAACCAATCACAACAGAGTTATTTTAATTAGAAGACAATGCAAAATAGTATAATTTATTAAAATCTTTCCCAGTTAGGAAAGCAAAGAAAGGTGTAGGAAAAGACACTGGAAGCCATAATGATTTCGATTGTGCAAACTCAGCCACAGATGCCATGTAAATCCAAGCACAGAAATGCCACCAGAAAGCTGTTCTTTAAAAAGAATATTGAATTGTAAAATCAGTCTGAGGTCAAAATTTATACATAATCAAAAAAGATAAAAAAATAGATTCTCCGCGATCTCATCTAACAAAGAAAAGAAGTCTGTCAGTCGTTAGCTGTAGCCACCCAATTGGGCAAGTAGGAGCTAGGAAACCAGTGAATATTGGGAGTGACTAGCCCTTGCAAAGAGAGACTTTATATTTTTACATCAATGAAAACAAACGAAAAGAATGATATTTTGATAGAAAAAGCATAAGATATTAAAATTTTAGTACTTTACATAATTGCATTGGATCCAGCCATGCTAATTAATCTACGTATAATTTCCTTCTCCTTTGGAATTGACTATTATCTTCACCATTTTTGAAGTTTCCCTGGACTCCCCTGCCCGGAGGCTGAAACAAAAACTTTTGTGTCTACAATGTGAAGACACAACACGATGTCACAGTTTATCAGCTAGAAACTAGACTCCCAACAGATACCAAAACCAATGACGACTTGACCCTGAAGTTACCAGAATACAGAACTGTGAAACCTTTTGTTGTTTACAAGCTTTACAGTTTTGATTTTTTTTTTTTTTGGCTATCCAAATGAATTAAAACAGCATTACACTGGCAGAGTCAAGTATTTACCAACAGGATCTTGCAACCTTCAAGTCTAAAATATTTATCATCTGGCCCTTTCCAAAAATAGTTCTCCGAGCTTCATGCAAAACTTTAACCTCTGGAGCTTTGCTACCTCCAATAATAACAACATTGATTATGCATAAATCAGAAACAAAACCAAGACACGTGAAGCGCCGGTAAATAAGAATAGAAGAAACAGACTAAAAAGCTAAACTCGCATTGCTACTTCATACTCATTCGAGGGTGAATAAAACATGTGTAATTGCCTAAGAAGCTCATGAGTCACATTGGAGTAAAATAGTTTGTCCGGTGTGGTTAGGTGACTCCACTGAGCAACATGATTGATGAATCAAATTTTAAAAGATGCAATGAATAGATTTAAAAGTTACATTAAATCTAATCAGAAAACATTAAAATAAATTCCTGGCTATAGAATTGTTTTGTATTAGTAATCTAAGAATTTGCCTGTATCTTTTTCATTAAAAGAAATCTTTGTAAGATTTAGGTGAGATAGCTCTATTTACTTCATAAAAATTCAGAAGGATTTTTCTTTATTCTCTGAAATAATTATAGATAATTATAAATTAAAATTAGAATCACTTAGTCTTTGAAGGTTCTGTGCAATTTCTTTGTGGCAGTATCTTGTCATAATTCTTTTTTGTGAATGGTGCTTTAATATTTTTATGGAAATTTCTTTTAAGCTTTCTATTTCTGCTGTAGTCCTTGTTTAAAAATTTCATATAAAATTACTCATTACATCAAGGTTTACAAATATATTTGCACTGAATTACAAAGACTCATAACATACATTCATACACATACATCTGTGTTCATGAGGGTATATCAATAATTCATTATTTCTTATTTTGTGTATTTACATTTTCTTTACAAAAATTAAGCTAACTTGTGTCATGTTTTATTTTTTACTTAAGATATTTTTAGAAATCACTGTTCTTTCTGTTGTTTTTGAATTTCTACTTCATTAATTTAGGGTTTCTGTGATGGCCAGTTTATGTGGTGCTAGGGAATTGAACCCAGGGCACTGCACTTGCTAATTAAGTGATCTAACCTCCGTGCTATTCCTCCAGTCCGGATAGCTGTTCCTTTTAAAATTAAAGACAAATGAATACAAGCTTTCCCTCACCAGAAGAGGTCCTTGAGAGGCTGGCCTTCTCTCTCTTCGTAGGGTGGTTTAACATCTCTATATTTTCAGGAGGTTTGTTATGTTTGCAATGAAAACTGAGATATAATAACACATCAAGAAAATTTACTTCATGATTTTAAAGAATAAAAGAAATACAACAATGGCGGTAACATTATAGGCCATAAAATCTAACTAGCCTCCTGATGTTTGAACCCTATTTTAAAAAATTACCAGGCATCATCGCTAAGATCCTACATAGACCCTTTCAGTGACTGGCAATTTCCTGATTAAGAAAACCTTTTATTCAGTTGATAAAAATTTTTCTTCCTGGTTTTAGCTAACAGAACATAATATAAAAGAAAAAAGAAGAAAAATTAGATATTAAAAATCCATCCATTAGTACAGAACCATCTCAGTTTTTCCAAAAGAGATGATATGTGTAATTGTTTTCTGATTCAATTTCTTCTAACATTTAGTAGTGCCAGAGTAAGTGTAACAGCTTTTATATATTCTGAATTTGAGGTTCTGTTTTCTGTAAGACAAAGAAAATTTTTAAATAGTACCCTATTCATATTCAATCTTTAGATATCTAATAGTCAAAAATAGCTAATCAGAACTGACTGACTTTTTCACTGTTTGACTAACAAAAGAAAATATTAGGATTGTATGGTGACTGTTCTTTTGCCTTTGATGAGGTACAGAAGTTCCATCTGCCTCTACGACTTATGCCCATGACTGGCAACTGAGCTCAATGTCTTCAATGGATAATTTCTGAGCGATAGCTGTGCTTCTGGGGCCTTTACCTTCCACACATTTTAGTGATCAGTTGTTTTTCTCTGTGCAATCTGATCTCAGGGGGGAAAAAACTAAATGTTTATCATTCAAAAATTTTGGTTGCAGTTTCGTTGTGGCCTGTGATGGCTTGTAGGACCTTGAAAGCTTTGGATTCAGACCTTATATTCATCTCAGCCCACTGTCTCTCCTGTAATTTATAACTGTTATTAGAACAAGCTCTAAAGACTGTTTAAACTTCAGGCCTTTGGGATCAATCTTAAATTCTCTTGTAATTGGCCCAAATGTCATGACAAAAATAGGTCCTATTCTGTGGACAGAGATAACACACTGCTATGACAAAGTTCTGAGTATTACTCTGGACTAGACCCTTTTGTGAACCTGTATTTCCTGAGAACTGAACAAACATGAAAAGAAATTTGAGTTAGGAAGCTTTCATCTTCTATTGTCAGATGCTGCTAAAGAAATTTTATCTGTCGGACAAACTGGGTCTCCCTGTGTGAAAAGATTGGATTTTGCTCATTAACACTCTCTTTGTTTCATTTAGTATTTTTTCCTGTATTTTTTCTATAAATTTTTAGTGCCAAAGTTTTATCAGACTTATTTTTAAAATCCTCTTCCTTTTTCTAATATCAGAAGACATTTGTGGATATTATAAAATGCATGACAAATTTTGACACTTCCAGCAATGAAGGGAATATATTTGCCTTTTCCTTGAATCTAAGTTTACTTCAGTGATACTCCTATAATGAATAGAACATAGTGGATGCAATGCAATGAGAATTTTCAAACAAAGTTATGTAAAAAATCGTGCAACTTTCATCCAACCTTTTGTTTTGTGAATGTTTACTGCAATCATCATCTGACAAAGAAGACATAGCCTTCCACCCACCGTCCCTGAGGACATATGGTAGTGTGTGGGGTCAGCACTGTCATTCAGAACTAGGAAGACAGTGTATGGTCATTCCAAGGACTTGAATACTTCTAAACCTCTAACAATGAACAGAGAAGGGACTTTTACAATAGAAAATTATCTATCCGAAAATGCCAGTAGTGTCCAGGCTGAGGAAACTTACTCTACGGGCAGCCAGCTTTTATGTGAGAATGACCTGTTTGATGCCACCATGCTGGAACATCCGATTGTAGATTTTCCAGCTATATCATAGGAACAGCCTCTAGCCACGAGACAGCTAAACATCTAGTCAAGCTGTGCCTTCAGATTCCTATAGTTTTAGTCTTTGTTAGCAACTGGGAGACTTGAAGTACATATGTCCGCACAGGTCTTTTCTGAATTCTTGACTCACAAAATCAAAATCAAAAGTAAAAGAGTGACTTAATTTGCTGGGGACTGGAGTAACTTGTCAAACAATAGTAACAAAAGGAATTATTGCTTAAACTCACTCATACGTTAGAAATTACAAATATATATATATAATTCCATCATTCTCCTGTTTTTAATTAGAAAAAAACTTCTCCAGCGACTATCTGACTGCCTAAACTATAGTTGGTATTGAGATACTAACCTAAGTACTCAAGAAGTGATGTAATTACTTTGAGAAGTAATATAACAGACAAAAATATTTTAGAAAAACAAATGAGAAGTAAAATTCTTGAAAGCAAAAAGTAAAGATTGATGAACAGTTATATCAATGGCTGAATATCCACTAGTGACAAGGAAGGCAGACATCAAATGATGTTTTCGGTTTGTTGCAAGAAAATAACTGCCATACTAAAATTCTGTAATTGAGGAAAATATCCTTAAAGAATAAATGTAAAATAATTATCATATTCAAATGTGTGACCACAATAAAAATATGAATATTTTTGTCACTTGTGAAGTTACTACATTGCTTTTTCCTTAGTTAATAAGGCTGATGTTTTCAATGTTGCTGACACAGGAAAGGCCAAGTCACTGATTCTGGCACATAGGAAGAGGGCACAACTGAAGCACTAAAGCTGTGCTTAGCCATGAAATGTTCCATGTCCCCATTTTCACCTATGTGACTAGCAGCAAAGAACTAGATTGCCATGACAAACTTCTAGAAAATGTCTCAGGACTGCTTCCAAAGTCATATCAGACTATAACATGAGCAAAAAAGTAATTTTTAATGTATTAAGCTTCTGAAATTTGGGACATAATTCACAAAGCACACATTAATTTCTAGATGAATACGGTCATTGATAATCAGTTGGACTGACCTCAGAGGTGGAAAAAGTTGGAAACTTTTTGTTTATCAACAATCCATTTGGTAAATTGTTACCAGGCATAAGTAGAAAGGCAATGATTCCATCTATATAGAAAGTAACTCTTCCGATATGATTATTGAAAAAATCTTTTATATTGATTTTATTTTTGAAAAGATAAATGTAAGGAAGAATTGGCAGCTTTAGCTTGCTAGAATAATGTCAATTTTTTCTGGAAAACTTTTTCTACATTTTAGTTCTTGAGGGTTGAAATTTTAAACTGCCTGGAAGAAAAAAAGTACACCAAGTAGCCTGACCAAACTTCTTCAAGTAATTCAGACCATAGATCAGATTGAAATAGTGTTTCTACAGGTAAATTCCAGGTGATCTTATGATCACTATGGTTACATCAAGAATGAAAATAATCCCAGCACTTAGGGAGGTTGCAAGAGGAGGATTGGAGGTTCAAGACTCCTGGGAAATATAGGGAAACCTTACCTCAGAATGAAAAAAAAAAAAAAAAAAGAAGAAGTAGGCTAAAGATGTAGCTCAGTTGTAGAGCATTCCTGGGTTCATTTCTTTAATAACTGGGGAAAAGAGTATTTGCCACCTTGGATAAGAGAAAAATTGGTTGTAAAAGGAAACAGGTATGCCTCAAAGAAGGTACATTTTCCAACATTCATTTCAAGCATGTCTAAGCATGAAAATTGAAAACAGAAAATTCAGAAGGCAAGACAGGGTCCTAATATGTAGTAGACTAGAGTTTTCTACACAGAGAATGGATTGTGGCCTAATCTTGGAAATTCCCAACCTCTGGTATGAACGTTCATAAAGGCAGATTCGGTAGGATTCCTGTCTTGCCACTGCTCTGCTGCTTCCAGTTTGCTTCTCCAAATGATAATTTTCATCTGAACTATCCTTTACCTATGATATCAAAAAGAGGAGGATAACTCTATTCTTTCAGGCCACCTTTTAAAGAAACAAAGCCTTCCGCATTAGAGTTTGATCCAGAAACAGGTGTACAACTCGTACCACAGAAATCTTCATGATTAATGTCCACCTTCAGCGTGAAAGTTCAGAACTGTACTCTCTGTTGAATCTTTGTCAGGTATATTAGCCTGTTGTACAGATAAGAAAATTGACCTTATATTTAAGTCAATTTTTAAAGACTTCCGTCCCACTGCATGGAACTAGTATTATAGTTGAATCAGAGAGGAAGAGTGAAAAAAATTATAAAGATATAAATGTTGACGTGGTTGATATTTATATAACTGGGGAGAATTAGTTTAAAAATAAGTGGTAAAACTGAGTTTAATTATAGGCAGGAAAGTTGAAACTCTCTGTTGTCACTTTGTTCTTGCAGTAGACGCTTGTCAATGAGTCATGACGAGCAAAGTAACGGAGCCTGCAGGTGTCAGCAATGATCGTACACGCGTTCTCACACTCCTCCGGATCTACACTTTGACACTTAATCCAGACTCTGCTATTTTTGTTTTAATAGGTACTTTTACAATTTGGTGCATATCCAGCTGGCATGGTCCAGCAGGTGAGGCAGAGAAGCAGAATTTTTGTCATTGTAAAATGAAAGCGAGCTGACTAACGCATACTTCTTTGTTGACACGTGTATTTATAAGATAATGGCTGAGTGCATTGTTGTCTGGGAGGATGTGTACTTTTCCTACACAAAGAGATATTCAGAACGCTGTCATTTTATAGAACTAAATGGGGTGGAGTGGTATAGTGGGAACTGGTGGGGAAAGAGATGGTGTGGGAGAGTCACAGAGGGAGAGAGGAAAGGTTGGTAAGTTCGATGTAATATATATGTACCCAAAATACTCAAATTCAATGTTAACATTATTTATTACATATACACATGTCAATAAAATGGAGAAAAAAGAAAAAAATACAGATAGAGCGAATAAAAAGAATACATAGAACAACACTTGTCGAATTTGATGACTAATTCATTGCTAATAAAATTAACTTGTTAATTTTATCAAAAAGCTGTTCAATAAAAACTAGAAATATTCATAAATTATAAGAAGGTAGAATCTTACTAATCCAAAAGAGCTCCATATTATTTTCACTTACTGTTGTTTAGAAATTATGTATGCAGCTTGTTTCAATAAAACACTTTTTCACAATTAGAATAAGAACCTTGAATCACTTTTTGCTGACTTGATTTTATTAGGTGGCAATCTGGATTATACCTTAAAGTCTAACAGAGAGCAATGTTATGTATACTTAAAGGATAAACAAATGGATGTTAGAATTAGAAGTGCTACAAGAAAAATACAAACACAGGCTTGCCTCCCTCTCTTGCTCTGTCTGTATTTGGATATATAAGAACAAATAATACATATATTAAAAATTTATATAAATGCACATGTATAAAACATAGAATATTGAATTCAAGATGTATTTATGGCAGCATATACACAGTGCCGTGGTTGAAATTTGTCTCACAAAAAGATAAACTGAAGTCGTAACCCCTAGTACTTGTGAATGTGATTTATCTAGAAGTAGGATCTTTGTATTAAATGAAAGTGAAGTCTTAAGTGGACCCCTAGTTTAGTAAGAGTAGAATCTAAGAAGAGCAAAGCGAACCAAAGAGAGGACCATGGGACAACAGTCAGAGACTTAATCTGCTGCAACTGCAAGCCAAAGAATGTCAAGGTTTACATGGAAACCCTCAGAAGTGGGAGAAAGAGTTATGGTGTTTTCCTAAAGGTTTCAGAGGGAGTGTGGTCCTACAGACAGCTTGACTGTGGACCTCTAGACTCCATTATTGTGAGATGATATGTTTCATTATTTTTAGATAACCAATTTATGGTCCTTTACTAAAGCAGCCCTAGACAATTACTACACCTAACTCTCAAATACCTGGTTAAGAAAGTTTTATAGAAGCTTAGTTACATGTGTAAAACAAGTTCGTTTTTTGATAAGGCTCAGTTGTGGTTAGACTGAACATGTCCGCCAAAAGCCTCCTATATTCACAGGTAGGACTTTTGGAAAGTGACTGGATCCTGGGAGTTAGACTCGGCTGTACACATCAGTCCACAGACATGTTCATGACTGAATAAGCGGTTGGAAAGCAGGGTCCACAAAAAACAAAGCAGACAGAAAAGAAAAGAAAAAACAGAAAGAAAGCGGGGCCTACTTGGAAAAGGTTGGTTTTGGAGATGCTTTTCCCCAGTTCCTGCCTTCTGCTTCTTTCTCTGCTTCCAGGCTGCCAGGCAGTGACTAGCCAACCTCTGCCCGTTCCTGCCTTCGAGTCAGACAACCATGGACTGAATACACTTAACCATGAACCGAAGTAAGCAAATCCTCCCTTAGGTTCCGTGTGCTGGATATCGTGCCTCAGAAACGGGAAAGCTGACTGATACACACCCCTTGTCCCAAATACCTATCAAAGACGGACAAAATACGAAAGAAACACTAGAACTCTGTCTCCCACTTCTGAGGGCTTCCAGTCTTTGACATTCTTTGGTGTGTGGTTGCAGCGCTGCAGTCTGCGACTCCGTTGTCACACAGTGACCTCTTTGGTTCACTTTGTTCTTCTTAGATTCTGCTCTTACTGGACTATAGGTCCACTAAAGACTTCATTTTCTTTTAATACGAATATCTTATTGCTAGATAAATTCACAAGTGCTAGGGGTTAGGATTTTAGTTTATCTTTTGTGGTACTAGAAACCAAATCCAGGGCCTCATATGCACTTACTAAGGGCTCTACTAAGAGACTAAAACTTCCTCTCCTCTTGTGGGAATAAATTCAAATAAGGATTTTTAAAAAATAGTTTTCCTGGGAGTTATCAAAAGTGAATTTAAAACTTTGTTAAAATAATCATCAATATTTGTCACTGTGTAGTTTATTTTCCTATTTGATTTGTTGACTAGATGCTCTGAAATTGTGGGTTGAACTTGATTAGTTATGATTTCTTAATTTTATTTTACTTAATGTTAAATTTGATTTTACAATGGTTTATTGAAATTTTTGAACTGTTTGCATAGCAAGATATGTCTAGAATTTTTCTTACAATCTCCTAACTAATGTCGGGAATCTAAATAGAAGCTTAATGGGTTTTATTTTATTTATTTATTTATTTACCATCCTTCAGCATCACAGCTATAAAATAAACATGTCTTGTCCCTTGAAGCCTTGGTGAAACTTATTTTCTCAGTTGAGTTTCTTCTTGTTAAGAGATTTTGCTCATCCTTTACTCACACTGTTGCCACCCTGTCTGTCTATATCTCATCAGCAGCCATGATCTTCTCCAACTTCAAATAGCAAAACTGAGTTTACAACCTTTTCTTGAGAAGATACTTTAGGTCTTGAAAGCTTCTCTAGCATGAATCAAACCTTGAAGATTATAAAAATACAGCACCTAATTTTGTGCACTTCTTTGCTTTTGCTTGAGACAGGATCACCCTCTGTAGTCAAGACTAGTCTTGAGTTTACTGCGTAGCCCAGGCTGGCCTTAAACTCACAATAATCCTCCTGCTGCCCCTCACATGTGCTGGAATTGCAAGTAGGCACCACCATGCTTGGACAATTCCTATGTCGTGCTGGCAAATCAAGCCCAGGCCCTTGTCCATCCTGGGCAAGCACTTTGAACAATGAACTACTCCCTCGGACTTTTTTTCTTTCTTGTAATTAAAAGATATTTCCATTTATATTTTGAAAAAGCCAGGGGGATATGTAGGTAGATTATTAGACCTGATCAATATATAAACCAGAATCATTTCTAATAGTGAGTACACCAATAGTTTTAAAAATTGACAATAAAGTATATGTTATTTACTGTAGAAAAATACTATGGTATCAGTATGAAGAAAAATTGCTAGATATTACAGAAAAAGACATGAATAAATGTTCAATTATTTTAATATGTTTATTTATTAAAAAAACTTAGATGCCTTCTAGGTCAGTAATTCAATGTAATTTCAGTATTTCAGTAACAATCTTTTCAGCATCTTTTCTAGAAATGAAAAAGTAGAAAAACAAAAGCATATAGCCAAAAATGCAGCAGTCTGAAGAATTGGGATAGTAGACTTGAATTGGCATAATTTTTTTTTAAAAATACTGTTAATAAATGAATAAAGATATTGGAAATATAAAGAGCCTAGAAAATAACTCAGTGTCTTCATTTACTTATTCATTTCTGGGACAGAGTAGCAGATAGCCACAATTTAAAGGAGGAAAAATTTATCTCAGCTCACAGTTCCAGAAGATCACAGTCATTTATAGGCGGCCAGCAACGGTGGAAGCACATGGCAGGAACGGTCTGGCAGGGGAACGCTGTTTATGGCATAGTAGGCAGGAAGCTAAGTCAAGGGGAGTAGGATGGAACTTCCAGGTCATGTCCCAGCTATCCACCCCATCCAGGTCACACATTGAGTAATCCACAACTCACCTGTAATCTTTCACATGCCCATAATGCTCAACATCCAAATACACGAGGCTCTTGGGGGACAAAAGGTCAATTCACAGAATTCATACATGACAATGCTATAAGAAAGAAATGGTGTTACAAGTGGATGGGGAAAAACGACGGACAACATATAAGTAGTGTGCCGAAACAATTAGCTAGTCACATGGAAAAAAGCTAAACTAGATTTTTAAAAACATTTCAAAGAAAATAGAAAATAAAGTTTTTATGACCCTCTGATAAAAATTTATTTACTTAAGATACAAAAAGCACAAATCAGAGGAAAATTATTACATATTTGCTAAAAGAATCCTTGTGCTAAAGAAGCTATCAGCAAAGTGCAAAGCTAGACTGAGAGAAGATATGCGCAGTTCACACGAGTGACAAACACAAGCACTAATTGTCCGATCACAACGTTTATTGGATATGAATAGATAATTCACATACAGACACACAAAGCCCAATAAATGAATGAGAAAATGCTCACATGGACTAGTAAGCCTACAAATACACATTAAACTATGAGAATGTGGCAGCCCAATGACACAGGCTTGTAATCACCAAGACTGCGGGAGGCTCAGGCAATAGTATCAGAAGTTCATGTCCAGCCTGAGCATATTGGCAATACTTCACTTCAAGATCAACAATAAAAGTGGGATGTGGATATAGCTTAGTGTGAAGGCTCTGGAATTGATCCCAACTAGAGAGAGAGAGAGAGAGATCCTTTACACATCACTGGAATCATAAAAAACAATCTAACAATAAACAGTAAGAAGTATTTGAGAAACAGAAGAGCTCAAATGCTCTTGAGAAATATTCAATAATCTAGAATCTGTAGAGATTAGTTTACTAATATATTGCTTTTTATTTCATCACAGAAATAAATAACTTTATTGCTGAATGTTAACCATGAAGTAACTGGTATAAATTCATAAGGAGACATGTACATAAATTATCACTGAAGTACAATTCATCATCATAGAAAATGGAGCATATTGACTGGAAAACAGATGAGGAAATTTGTGATTCATCTAACAGAATAATGTATGAATTTTGAAATAAAATTTAAAAGCTGTGTGTATATGGATGTATGTCTGAACATAGGATTTTTTAAAAATCAAGTAAAAAGTGAGTTATTGCTCATGAGTATATATATATTTAAACAGTACATGTGTTATAAAATAAAAACAAACAATGTAACAGTATTAAAAATAAGATAAAAACATTTCTATAAAATGTCATCATAGAACAAAAATATTTCTATAAAATGTCATAAATTTGCTTTTAGATAAATGAATAATTATCCTCCAGGATAACCAATTTCTTAGAAAGAAAATCAAATCCTATAAATTAGATAAGACATGGTAAAATTATGCTAATGTAATGAAATAGAAATCTATAAAGAAATGCATGATGATTCTTCTAAATTCTCTCCTGAGAAGTTTAATCAAGATTTGACTTTAATAAATATTTATTCCATAATGAGATTAAAACTGTGAAACTGCTGTAGAGTTGGTCTTTTGAGTCAACGTTGACTCTTTGAACTCTGAGTAGAAGTTATTCCTACCGATGTCGTTATCAGCAACTTAGCTGTTATTTTTGTCACCATTTTATCAGTCTGGATATATGTGATACATGAGATTTACATTGAACTTGATTATTTTGTGCATACATACGTTGCACCAAAGTTACAAGTCCTTCCGTTCTCCCTTTATTGACCCTCCCACATCCTAACACTCTCCCTAACTTCCACTACCTGCCCACTTAGTTCTATAAAATGACTACATTCTGGGTTTGTCTTAGTAAAGAAATCATTTGATATTTAATCTTCTGCATCTGACTCACTTCATTGAGAATGATGGTCTCAAGTTGCCTATATTTACCTACAAAATCCTCAAGACTCTCTGTCTATATAAAGAAGTAGTACTCCACCGTGTACATATACCATGACCTATGTATCCATTGGTCTATTGATGAGTATTTTGGTGTCTAACTTATTTTAAGTACTGTTAGTTGTACTAATACGAACATAGGTGTACATATGTCTCTTTAATATGATGCTTTTAACTCTTTTGGAAAGATTCCCAGAAGAGGTATTGCTGAATAAAAGGGATCATTTATTTTTAGACCCAAGAAATTTTCATACTGCTCCCCATAGCGGTTGTATCAGTTTACAATCCCACCTGCAGTGTAAGAGGGTTCCTTTTTTCCCCACAGACTTGCCAGTATTAATTTCTGTTCAGGTTCTTGAATCAATATGCAAGATTATATCAAATTAAAAAGTTTCTGCATGACAAAGGAAGCTATCAACAGAGTGAAGAGAGAATGGACAAAGTGGGAAGAATTTTTACCACATATACTCAGATAGGAGACTAACAGCTAGAATATACAAGGAACTTAAGAAAAACAGATCCCTCAAATTCACAGACCCAATTAAAAATGGAAAATGGAACTGAATAGATAATTCTCAGATAAAAATTTCAAATGGGCAGTAAATACATGAAAAATGTCCAACACTATTACAAATTCAAATCAAAATATCACTAAGACATTATCTAACCCTAGGGAAAATGGCATATAACAATTTATATGACTGTCTTTTGAGTTTTTCACATATATATATATATATATATATGTGTGTGTGTGTGTGTGTGTGTGTGTGTGTGTGTGTGTGTGTGTGTTTAATTTTTGTCGTTTTACTTCAGGGACTTATTATAAGAGAAAATAACTGTTGTTTTCTATACAATAAAACTGTGTGTGTGTGTGTGTGTGTGTGTGTGTGTGTGTGTGTGTGTGTTTGGCTTCTTCTCCTTAGAAATGTACAAGTCCTCCTTTCCCTTCCCCCCTCCTCTTTCCCATCCTTCTTTTCTCTTGGTTCATCTTTTTCCTACTCATTCTCAGCATTGTTTTCTGCTGTAAAATGTCACATCAACTCCATTTTTATTTCTTTTGTTATTTCATTAAGAAAATTTGTAACAAGTCGTTTTAACCACTGTTGTGGTTTGAATATGCTCTCCAAAATTCACGTATTGGAAAATTACTCCCCAGTCATCAGTGTTGAAGTAAAACCTTTAAGAAGGTGACCAGGCAATGAGCTCTCTGTCCTCATGAATAGATTGTGCTGCTATTGTGAGAGTGGCTTAGTTGCAACGGAAGTGGATCCCTAACAATGAGTGGATTTGGGCTCCAGATCCCCTCTTTTCCTTACTCTGACCCCTCTCCCTCATGCACGTGTACTGTTCCTGAAGCGTTTGTCCTAGACTGATTTCTCCCCATGCACGATACACTAAGATCCTTAACATAGCAGTTTCTTGATCTTGTAATTCTCAGTTCTAAGAACTCTTAAGAAATAAAAAAAATCTCAATTTTTAATAAATCACTCAATTCATGGCATTCTTTTAGAGCAATGCAAAACAAATACAACCATTAGATTTCAAGAGTCCAATTTTCTTGTAGAAAGTAGTGAAAAATTCCCCTAAATTAATTAATTGTTTTCATCAAACTTCAAACCTATATTGCACAAAAGTACACATATGCATTTCTCTGTAGAGACTGGATCGATATTTATTTTGTGGGAGATTTATAAGGGAGCAACTGACAGAGTCAGTTGCCATATAGAGTATTTTATAATGTTAAAAGTGCCTTCACCTTTATTATATGATTGCGACGTTCGAATAATTTTGTAAGGTCACAAAAGCGATGTTTCTCATTTTACTTGTTAGGAAAATGAGGTCTCAGATCATCTAGCTAATAGGTGGCTGGGCTTGTTCAAAGTCAGGTCTTCAGACTTCAATTGCAGGTTTGTTTGTTTGTTCTTTAGGTATTCAGAGGCTATACCTGACCTCAAATCTTAGCATTGTATACTTATTTTTTAATGTCTTTAGTAGGCCTCACCATTATATTCAGAAAAGAAGAAATAGAAGAACATCATTTTACTCCAGAATTCAAGAGGAACTTAGTAAAATAATGCATGTAGAAAGATCTAATAGTAGTAGAAACTATATATAGGAAAATTTATTTAAATAGTTCTACTATAAATTAGTAGAAACAATGTCAAAACTCTTTGAATAGGTCCCAAAAACCACGGTATCCAATGCCACCACAGTTCAGAGGATATAGCAAAATAGTTCCTCTAGACTCGTTATGAATCACAGCAAGGCTTTGTATGTGTGCTATCATCTCCTTCCTCCGAGTCCTCACTGTTCTGTCTGGAGGATTCACCAAAGTCCTAGGCTGCTGGGGTTGAGACTGTTGAAAGTGGATGGAGCCAGGAACCTGGATGGAGTCCATGCTCACTTGGCCAAATTGGGTGACTGTCAGAAACGACTGGCTTGAAGATCAAACTGCCCCCACTTCTGCCTTTCTTTCAGAACCGGCTAGAAAGTGGCACCTGCACTAGCAATTTCATATTCCCAATCTTTCCACTTGATTTTCTATACTCTTCTCCTGTACATGATATCTTTTGATCTAGTCTTCAGGACTAGAAAACAATTATAGAAAACTAAATCTATTCAGATTCTGTGATCAGTAACTTGTAAGCACAAAACATTTAGTAGGAAACATTGAAATTATACTGTGTGCAGGTGTTTTTCTAAGGTATTCATGCACATAAACTTACTCAACTCATATGGCAACCCTACTTTGAATGAGAAGAAACTGAGGCACGTGAAAGTTAAATGACTCGTCAAAATTAATCAATAACTCACCTACAAAGGTGGCACTTGAACTCAAAGATACTAGAGATACTAGTTAAAGATTCTGCACCTTTACCCACTTGTCTACAGACCTTCCATTAAAATAGATTAACATAAAAACCATGGCAATTCATTTGGGTCTGGCCATTGTGGTTGATGAGGAAGGGAGGTCAACAGAGGTTAAAAGATTTTGTTAGGGTAAAAATGAAGGAATTTCTTCAAGTACAAATGAAAGAAATTATACCAGCTAATATCTCAACATAAAGCTTGGATATTACTAATAAATATTACAAGCTATTTAGATAGTAATAATATGTCTTAGATGTGATGTCTCTGTTACTTTATTAAGCAGGTGAATTTTTAGAGCTTTATATATCTTGTCCATGAATTTTTTATTTTGCAACGTTTGAACAACAAGGTCTTTATAATGTCAAAATCAGCTAACAAATCTTAGAAAAATAGTTACATCTTGCTTTATCTAGTCTAAATAATAGATTAGACCATTATAAGCGACACAATTCAGAACACAGCTTATACTAGTTACTTGCCTGCCACTGGAAAAACTCACCAAACACTCACACTGAAAGAAGGAAACTTTCAGAGGGTACAGTCCATCATTGGCTAGCTCCAAGGCAGAAGTGGCATGGTGGAGGGCTTAGTGCCAGACAGCTGCTCATCCCGTGGGAGCCAGAAAGAGGAGAGGAATGAAGAGAAGCCAGAGAAAAAAGTATACCTGTCTAGGTTACACGCGCAGTGACTGCTCTCTTCCTACCAGAGCCCAACTTCTCATGGAACACTCAGTTCAGAACTTACCAGTGAGTTCATAGTGTCTCCATTATCCTACTGCCTTCCAAAAGCCTCTGCTGTGAACAAAATAAATGCTTGAGAGAAATAACTTTTCAAACCATAATACAACTTTTTCTTTTATGTATATATTTGTGGCATGTCTTATGAATTTGTAAGTCTGTTTACTTTTTGGAGGGAGGGATGAGGATGAATACTGAATCAATACTTTTTCTGTTAAATGTTTCCGTGTTTTTCAATTAACTTGCAGTTATACGTGTAGTCAAGACGCTCAGCTGAATGTTGAATTTTACACTTAATTTTGCATTGTACTTAGGTGACAGGCTTTGAGCTTTGAAGTTTCCTAGAGACAAACACATTTGGCAATAGTCTATTTTTGAGTTATTATAGTAGCATCTGGGCTTCAAAAATTGTACTGATGAACAAGAGCCATCTTGTTTGTCATTGGTATATTTCAGCATTAATGAGTGAATAATACAGGGCAGTGTGCAAATTACAATGTGTTAAATTATTGTAACAAATAAATATTACAATTTTAATAATCTGCCTAGTAGAGTAACATTGTAATTCAGAGTCACTCTTTAGAACACTTTTTGTGCCTCTTTTGTTTCTTTGATTATTGTCGTAATTTGTGTCTGGAGAGTCCTCCAAAACCTCATCTACCTATACCTGTGAATCATGTGTACAGCTAGCAGGTGG
This sequence comes from Ctenodactylus gundi, assembly GCA_004027205.1. Lineage (NCBI taxonomy): Eukaryota > Metazoa > Chordata > Mammalia > Rodentia > Ctenodactylidae > Ctenodactylus > Ctenodactylus gundi. The sequence goes on from PVKB01003795.1 coordinate 18,173, forward strand.
GGCATGGCTGGAAAGGACAGATGCTTGGGACTTGACCTGGAGATATATGAAATGGTTCAGCTGTTCCCCACAGACTTGGCTCTGTTCTGATAGGCCTTGAGGATGTCTGACTCCAGTTCCTGCCTGGTCCTGACCTCGTCAATGCGATTATATCATTTTCCAACCTTCCATCCATGAATAAACTGTAACTTTCTGAAACTATGACCTGCATTAAGTCTCTCCCCCTAAAGTTGTAGATGTTGGTTCGTCTGTTCCAGCAAAAAAGAGTAACTAAGAAAATTACAGATTCTTTTTTTCAGTCCTGGGGACTGATCTCTGGGTTTTGCACATCCTAGGTGAGTATTCTCCACTGAGCTAGAGCGCCATCCATCGATTGTTTTCAGTGAGTAAAACATTGCCTGAGTCTTGGAGTCATTATCTGTTTTATTTGCCTTCTACGATTTTTACTTTGTTAACAGTATAAGATTATTTCTTTTGACTGTACTTGCTTAGATTTACTAATTCTATCTTTGAGCAAGAAAGCATAATAATTGTATGCTCGACAGTGAGGATAAACAAGCTTTCCATCGCACTCCTCAGGAAATGTAATTTGAACCCCTAATACAGTATGTTTAAATGATGGATGGCTATTTCTAACTATATAATTAGCTTTAAATTATTTCTTATGCAATGATGCTCTTCCTACTGATTGTCCTAAGCCATTTTGTAGCTTACTAAATTGGAGGACAAGTTTCAAAACACGCAGTGAACTTGACTTGCTCATTGAACATTATTTTCTTCCAGTCTTATAATCATAGAGTATAAAGAAGCATCCCAGTTTCTACGTTCTTCAGAGCAAAATTACCTATGCATGTCAGTCAAGACCTTCTGGTGGAATAATAAAAAATCTACTTTCATCTATATAAACAGAAAAATCGTCTGGTGAAATGTAAGTGTTTCAGAGAAATTTTAAAATGCTTGGAAAGACAAAAGATGCAAACCTATTTTCCAGGAATAAGTCTTACATCATGGCAAAAGCCTTATGGAGAAGCCATCTTGCTGCCATAGCTGTCACAGAGAATCCCACAGCCATCACAGAGAAGCAAGGTTCAGCAATACGAATTGTTTGGAACCATAACCACCATAATATAGATATTACTTCTGTATCAGGAAGTGACTGTACTTTGCTGAGCATTTTTGTTTCAAGTATAGTAACAAAGCAGAAGCGGTGTGCAATGTATTGACAATGTCCAAAAGAAATATAAGTGGCTTTTCTGACTGGTTGCAGTTCCGTCATAAAACTTGATTTTTGCTTTCCATTTTGAGAAGGAGCCACTCACTATAAAATATTCACATATACAAAAATTTTTCAAAAGATTACCAGCACTCATAAATGATTTACAATGAAAGACAGCATAGGATCAATGTGAAATTATGAGTGTTAAATATTCTATTTAAATAATCAAAAAAGTGCTTATCATAGGTTACCCAAAATATAAAACTGGAGCAAGAGGTGTCATAAACAGTAGGTTCTCATTGGTGTGATTAAATTTTTTATTATACTTACTGAAATGAATCAGACGAAAAAGAGTAAACATCACATGATCTAATATGAGAAAAACAAGCCATTAAAAAATAGCATTAGCAGAGATGAAGAAAGCAAGAAGATAGGCTTGGGGAAGAGGAAATAGGGCTGGGCGTGCAGGGCTAGGGAAGGGGGAGGGGATGTTATATACAAATAAAATAAAAGCAAAAAACTATGTCATGATAAAGAAAGTATTATTTGTATTTTAAAATCAACTTCGATAATAAAGAAGTAAGGAAATATACCTCAGCATGACATATGCACATTATACAAGATTTTTTGATGACTTGAATTTACTTGAAAAACCATGTAACTTGTGGTTGAGTTAGAAAACTTACGATGATATGATAAGGGACTGTTTTTAATTAAAACAATGATATCGAACCCAGGCTAGCTATTTCAACATAGACTGAGTCCATAGAGTGTACTCAATGTGTTTTCAATTTTATTAGGTATTCACCTAAAGCTCATATTTCATTAGCAAGAACACACAGAAAAGTAGCAAGATGGACTTCATTGTCTATTTCATTATTTTAGAAACTAGAAAATTAACAACTGCCACTTGTGAGAGTTTCTGTGTATTGAATGAAATGAAATCCACTTCGCCATGGGAGAGTTCATGTGTCACTCTATGAGAGGAACAGTGATGGCTGAAGCCCCTGAGGATGAACCCACGCCCTAATGGATTCTTTTTATCTCACTAATTGCAGCGATTCTGTGTGTAAAAGGAACAACACAGAAAATGGTAAAGAGAAAAACTTGATGTACTCATGTTTCTAAAAACATCACTTAATAAATTATAAGAAGGCTAAAAGGAAGTCAAGCAACCGAGTGGGTAAGCGTGGGTTTATTCCCCAGATAGCCCTTAAAAGATGGGAAAAAGAGGAAGCCTGGTGCATACTGCAGATGAAATATTTACAAAACAAACCCCACAGGCAATAATAATTGAATATTTTATACTTTGACTTATTCAACTTTTATGATTTAATTTTTTTCCTCATGGAGTTTAATTATGGTGTCCCCAGGGTAACAAGCCTTGGAAAGTTTGAAAAAAAAATAATGCTATTTTGTTTACTAGGAAGGTTTCTTCAGCTTTTTTTAAACTGAAGTATATTTTGTTAAAATCTTTTTTTTCGAAAAGTTACTGTTCAGAGTTTTCCAAGTGTCTACTGCTGCACTAGGGCACGGTGGGGGTGGGGGGGTGGGGTGGGGTGGGATTAGGGGGACCTTAATAGATTGGAAGACAGGAACTTCTTTGATAATTTAAATTTTTTCCTCACTTTGTTGACATTTTTTCTTATCAAATGTGAACAATATCTTCAATTTCCATGCAGGAGAATTGAACAATAATATTCACATAAAATTTTCCATTCAAGGTAAGCTAATACTTGTGCCTAATGTAGAAAACAAATCACTGTACAGGAATACAAATTCTTTCTTTCTTTCTTTCTTTCTTTCTAATTTTTGACAGATTCTTTCACCTACATGTTTGTTCATTTATTCATTTAAGTATAACTTGCCATATGCCACCTAAAATGCTAAGGAATGCCAGAAAAAAAATAGGAAGAAAGAAAGAGTTAAGTGTCCCTAAATCTCTCACTGTAGAGTGAAATGAACTCTTTGTTTACATGCAATATAATTAGACATGCTGTGTGTGAAGGTTTAAGAATTTTCTCATACTGACTTGTCATTGAATTTAGATTTAATCCTAAATAAAGAGGGGGGGGTGTAGAGCCAAAGGAGAGGTGTGCCAGCCCACTTCTTGTCCCCAGAACCCAAATTTCTAGGGATAGAAGTGCAGTGAATCACATTAAGTTCCTTTGCCTCTGACTGAGAAAAAAAAAAAAAAGAACAGATGGGATAAAGCAGGGTGAGTAAAAAAAATTACGGTTTTTAAATATATAGATTTTTATCATTGATAAAAGATATTATGATTCTTGGGCTGGAGGAATGGCTCAGAGGTTAAAGCGCTTGAGCAAGCGCTAAGCCAAGCGCTAAGTACCCGAGTTCAACTCCCCAGCACCACATAAACTGGGCGTGGTGGTGCACGCCTGGAATCCCAGCACTCTGGAGGCTGAGGCAGGAGGATTGCCCTGAGTCCAAGGCCAGCCTGGGCTCTGAAGTGAATTCAGAACCAGCCTGCTCCACAGAGCGAGACCCTGTCTCAGAAAAAAAAAAAAAAGATATTATAGTTCTTTATTTGACAGAAAGAAAAGAAGGTGCATGGGTCAACAGGAGTTTATTGGAAGCTGTGCAGTTTTTTTATGCTTAATAGAAAGTATCACGTCATGAAGACAATATTTTTCCTGCCACCTTGTGCTGTCCTAAATTGTTTTAACAATTAATATGATCCCACATTTATTTTAATGATACTAATGAATTTTATTTTGAAAACTAGGAAGATAAAAAGTAGCATATGACATGGAAATTAAGTCATAGAGGACTTGTTAAAAAATAGCAACATACAAAATATACCATTTTCCTATACACAAATAATAAATTGTCTTAAATCGAAACAAAATTATTCCTTTACAATATCTACAATGAAAAACCTATTAAATTGCCTAGGATTGAATTCAAACAAAGAGGAGAAACTCTACAATGATAGTTATAAGACAAATGATTAAAAAATTGAAGAAGATACACACACACACACACACACACACACACACACACACACACACACACACACTAATAGCCTTTATTCATGGATTGGAAAAATCAGTACTGTTAAAATGCTCTTAGTACTCAAAGTAATCTTTGGCTTCAATATAATCCATATTAAAATACCAGTGACATTCTTCACAAAACTAAGAAAAACAATCTTAAATTAATATAAAATAACAGAACAAACAGCCAGAATAAATAGTCAATGCCCCACTTAGGGGACGGAGTGACATGAGAAATGTGCTACATGACTGACTTAAAAATATACTACAATGAGGATAGTTTCTTTTGCTCTTGGAATCTTGTCAAGGAAGTCTTTGCCTACCCCTATACCTTTCAGATATTTGCCTAATTTGTCTTCTAGGAGGTTCAGTGTTTCACTTTTAATATCTAGGTCTTTGATCCACTTTGATTTGATTTTGGTGCATGGTGCTAGGTGTGTGACGAGATTCATTCTTCTGCATGTGGATGTCCAGTTTTCCCAGCACCATTTGTTGAACAGGCTGTCCCTTTTCCATTGTATGCATTTGGCCCCTTTGTCGAAGATTAAGTAATTGAGGGTACTTGACAAGACACCAAGAGCAAAGAAAATTAACCCCATTATTAACAAATGAGATCTTGTCAAATTAAAAAGTTTCTGCACAGCAGAAGAAACTATCAACGTTGTAAAAAGAAAGCCAATAGACTAGAAAAAATATTCACCACCACCATCCCCAATAGGAAGCTCATAACTAGAATGTACAGGGAGCTGAAGAAAAGTAAGCCTACCAAAATAAAGGATCCTATTGAAAAGTGGGCAAATGAAATGAAGAGGCAGTTCACTCATGAAGAAGTACAAATGGCCAATAGATACATGAAAAGATGTTCAACATCTCTAGCCATAAGAGAAATGCAAATCAAAACAACACTAAGATACCATCTCACTCCAGAGAGAGTGGCCTATCTCAACCAGTCAAATAGTAATCAGTGCTGGTGAGGCTGTGGGGAGAAAGGAACCCTCTTGCACTGCTGGTGGGAATGTAAATTCATACAACCACTTTGTAAAGCAGTATGGAGATCTCTCAAAAGACCACAAAGAAATATCCCCTTCTATCCAGTGACACCCGTCCTGGGAATATTTCCAAAAGAAGCCAAAACAACACATAACAGAGATAGATGTGTACCCATGTTCATAGTAGCACAACTAATAATAGCTAAAATATGGAAGTCACCAAAATACCCATCAACAGACCAATGGATACATAAACTGTGGTATTTTACACAGTGGAATACTATGCATCAATAAAGTCCAACAGCATGGAGGTTTTTGCAGGCAAATGGAAGAAACTCAATGAAGTTAGTCAGAAGCAGAAGGTGAAACATCGATTAGTCTCTCTGATATGAGAGACCCAGATCACAACTCTCACGGAACTTAAAATGAAAAACAAAGTGAAATAGGGGGGTAAGACGGGGAGGGAGGGATAGCTGGGTAGGGGGAAGGACAAAAGGAGAGTGGGAAAGTCCTTTACACCTTGACAAGATATGTAGGTGCACAAAATGCTCAACTTCATTGTAAACCTTAAATTTTGTACTTATACATATCAATAAAATGGGGGAAACATATGGAAAAGGTTCCACACTAACACAAAAATAGTCAAACTATAAATGTGAGCAATTTATACAAGAAAGATACAAATAAAAGCCTGTAAAAACGTTTAGTTTTGCTAATAACCAAATATATAAAAATAGAAACAGCATTAAGATGTAAGGTTTTCTTTTTCTTTTTGCAGAGAGTACAATATTATAAAGCTATAATGTTTAAAGCAGCATAATATTACATAAAGATAGGTGTGTCAGCCAATGGAACAGAATACAGAGTCGGGAAATAAACCCACACACTTACAGTCACAAGAAGACAGAAACTGCACTTTTCCCACTCATTATAAAAATCAACCAGGAGAGATTAAAGATTTTAACATAATATTTGAAAAAAGTTTGAAGCTACTAGATAAAAAATATTTCAGGAAATTTCAGTGAGCAAGGTGTTTTTTTGAACAAGACCCCAAAAGTGCCGGAAGCAAAAGCAAATACAGGCAAATGGAATGACATTAGAAAAGCTTTCTATGTATCAGGGCAAACAGTTAAGGGAGGGAGGAGACAACCTGCAGAATGGAAATATGTAGATTTGCAAACTATGTATCCAAAAACGCCTTGGAATCTAGAACATGTAAAAATCTCAAGCAACTCAGCGGTAAAAAACACAGAAATGCTTGATAAACCTAAATAGACATCTCATGGCAGAGAACATGCAAATAGTGTATATGAAGTTCTTCATCAGTGGGAAGATGCAAATAACGATAACCAGTGCTGACAGAGATCCCAAGAACTCAAAGCACTACAATCTGTTGGTGGGATGAAAACTAGTACACCCACCATGGAAAACAGCCCAGAGGTCCTCCAACCTGTAGGGGGACTATCACATGATTCCCGCTTCCTCGAGGCTGGTGCATGGTCAATGCGGTTAAGTGGGTCTGTCTAGGAAATATTTGCACACCTGTGTTCATTGCACCACCATTGGTAATAGCCAAGAAACAGGAACAGACTAAGAGTACTGACATCTGTTGGGTGAATTTTTTGAAACGTGGTTCATGTGCAATGCATTACTATTCTTCTATTTAAAAAAATGAAATTCTGTCATTTTTTGGCATCATGGATGAAATTAAGAATTATGTGAAGTGAAATCAATAGGTTGCAGACAAGTATGACATATTCTCATTCATATGTAGAAATATTTACAAATGGTGTGTAATATAGAAACTTCCCATGCTACGCTAAAAAGAACGTAGCATGTAGAGCTGGAGGAACGGCACAGTGGTTAAAGTGCTTGCCTGTGAGTGGGAGGCCCAGGGTTTGATGCCCCAGGTCCCCATAAAACTGGGCATGGTGGTGCAAGCCTGTAATCCCAGCAGTTGGGAGGCTGAGGCAGGAGGATTGGCACGAGCCCAAGGCCAGCCTGGGCTCCATAGTGAGTTCAGGACCAGGCTGGGGTATAGACTGAGATCTTGTCTCAAAAAAAGGTACATAAATGATAAACAAACTAAATCCATGTTGTGTAACATGGAAAATGGAGAGCACGATGGTGGCTAGCAGGGTCTGGTGGCAGAAGTAGAGTGGGAGAACAGAGAAAGCTTGAGACTCGGACACCGAGCTGCAGCTGAACGAAGCAGCCTGGCGGGCGGCCCACCGTGCAGAGACCGCAGGTCCCGCTAACGGACTGCCCATTTCGAAAAAGCTGGAAGAAAGGATCTTGAGTCTTTTTTACCAGAAAGAAATGACAAGGGTTCGAGAAGTTAGACATGTTTAATCTGATGTAAACACTACCCAGGACATAGGGAAGTTGCACACTGTAGCTCACCACATCGCACTATATTTGTTTCATTTATGAATTGAATAAAAAAGCAGAAGGTAGCAATGATAAGAAATCTAAATATGATGTTTCTACAAGTTACATGTACTTTAGTAATTTTTAAATATGTCCCTACAGTTATTGTCTGCTGGCATTTGTTTGTGGCACGTGGTAATTTCACTCAACTTGCAAAAGTGGGGCATGATTATCGCAGCTTCCACCCCCCACAAATCCCCCCCCCTTTCTCCCTCCTGTCTCTGCCTTGTCCCAGATCTCTGCGTATCTACAAAATTGGCCTCCCTAGGTAATTCTGAGTGCACAGAACTTAAAGAATGAAAAATTTGATTAATTTACTGGTTCGATTTTTTTTGGCTGAATTGACTATATCTTTCATTGTTCCTTGTAACTTTTAAGATAAACTCGAAACCTTTCTACATAGTCTAAAGATTTGAATCTATAGAAATAGAATCCAGGTTTTTGAGTAATTTTTAACATATGTTAGACATAAATATTAATTAGAAAATCTTTAATTTTCCCTTTCTGAGTATTCAATCAATAATTACTTACTAAGAGCTCTACTACGAAATGCAATATGCCACTTTAACCAAGATACCTTAGTTTTGCCTTCTCAGTTATTCATACACATTCATATGTTTGACTAAATAATTGTAATTGGGTGTATTTTTGTTGTATTTCAGACATGCTTCAAGGTATATTTGCTTTCCTGAAGGCTGGTGTTTTTTCACAACATAATGAGCTGAAAGAAGTGACTTAAGAAAGTGATATCTGTAAGGGGAGGTGGTAAGTTATTTTCATTTTCACAATTAGGACTATCTCGCAAATATATGTGCATACACATAAATGAAGGTGTCATAAAATATGGCTGATGTTTGCATTTTTTAAAGGCTTATGTAAAAGACATGCTGTCATTAATCTCTCTCAGCTGAGCCTAATAGCACAGACCCATAATTCCAGCACTCTAGGAGATCGAGGTAGCAGGATTACAAATTGAAGCCTAGCCCGAGCAATTTAGCAACTGCATAAGAGCTTGTCTCAAAATACAAATAAAAACTGGGCTGCAGATGTAGCCCAGTGTGAAGACCCCGAGCTCAGTCCCAAGTACCACAAACAGGCAAACAAATGGAAAACTTCGTCGGCACATGAGTATCCCGTTATTCTGGCCACTGTCTGCAGCCTCTGGAAGTCTTCTTTCCCGTGTGTCTTTAGTTGTGCATCTCTGTCTGCCTTAATGTCCTGAATTGACTCAAAACATTTAGGAAAATTCCTGTTAAATGAAAATATCTGAGTGTGCCCACCTTACTGACGGGAACTGGCACCATGTGACTCTGGCTCTTCCTCAAACTCAAAATGACCATAAAATGTAAATATTTTGAGCCAATTCAGGGCATTGAGGCCATTCTAACAGTACAGCTGAAGACGTTAATTAAAAAAGGACTTCCAGAACTGCATCAGAAATGGGCAAGAGGATAAGTGGGTTCCAAGTGGGGGATTAATGGCAATGTGCCTTTTAATGTAATAAATTGTTTTCTTTAACTATACTGCATGTTTTATCAGCCTATATGCACATACACACACACACACACACACACACACACACACACACACACACACACACACACACACACACACATATATATATATATATATATATATATATATATATATATATATATATATATATACATATATATATGGTGCACTTATACACATGTGAATCTACATATATTTACAAACTGCTTTTAAAAATTGTCCTGACTTTTTTAACCAACAATAACCATAGGAGGAAGAATTCCATATTTACATCTAGCTACTTCTATTACTCTCTTTCTTTTGGTTGTAGTGTCTCAATCTTATTTTGCCCCATTCATTAATGGTTTCTTATTAAGAATAGAAACAAGAAATTGAATGTTAGAATATACGAAGTGGTCTTTGAAACAAAGGCAGTTTCCTGGGAAGAGGTGAGTTTTTAACACATTGATATTGTCATAAGCTTTGTCACAGGAAGTTTGTCTTTTACACACACACACATGTGCTCTCTCTCACACACACAGACACACACACACACACACACATGTAAGCAAGAGGTACTTGTTCATGAAATATGTTCTTTACAAAAGCATTTGGTATTTTCTTCTTGACGATCCCGACGTATCTTATCTTGCAACTTTCTGAAAGTAAAGTACCATGAAAAGAAATGATATAGAAAACTTGGGTCTTTTTTCTCTTGTAAGCCAGCCAGACTTTCTCTACAGAGGCTGCTCTCAGGTCTTGTACTATAGCACTGCTGAAAAATTGCACTGGCTTGCCAAATATCTTAATGACTTTTCTCTCAGCAGTTGGTAATGGTGAAATGTTATTCTAGTAACCATAATGTCTCTCATAAAACAATTGCATACAATATGTACTGTACTTCTATTTTAGTGAGCTCCGCTGTCAGCGTAGCAGTGCCACTAACCATTTCGCATTTCGGAGCAAACTGCTTACCGGTCCTTCAAGTGTAATATCGCAGAAAGAGTGAAGAAATGCGTGATTAAAAACATTCACTGCGAGTGGACCATTTAACCCGATCCTGCAAAATAAACCAGCCTTCACATATGTAGGCGCTCATCATACAAATGACAGTTCTATGTGGTCATTTAATTTTACGATCTCAATTCTCGCATATATTGCTCACATAAATATAGTGTTCTCCTGCAGCGAGGTCTGCTGGGTGTTGTAAAGTCAGTGAGACCTCAATGGGTTCAAATGGACATCTTTTATAATTATTGCTATAAAATTTCTTGACAATGCATTTTGTTGTCCAATCGCTAAAGAAAACGATTTTCCAAAAGAATGGGTTTCAACAAAGAGACTAACAGAGCCTGGGAATTTGCTGCTGTATTCACCCATATTTAAATTTCCTTCCCACTCTCACCTATGGGAGGCCTTCATGCTCTTTAGAGTAAGTTCTTAAAATGTGGCTTCCACATAAAAACAGGCCAAGTTTCAATTGCTTTCTGGTTTGAGGAGGTAATGTGGAATATCTAGAGGGAATGATAAATTTGCCATCAAGTGCAATTACAATGTATTTCTTGGGAATTCTGTCTTGTGCTTGGAAAGATATAGAAGGGTTGAGGAGACTAGTTCCATAAAATCTAGATTACAAGTTATTTTGGGGGAAAATGGTACCCAAATGTTGCTTAAAGCATATTGTTACTTTTTTCTGGCTTATTCTGGGTCACATATTTGTAAATTTTTCTCTATGATGTATTGAAATATTTAATTACCTTTCACCTTTGGTAGTTCTTTTTGTATAAAAAATTGTGGCTAGTGCTGGTGCCTTTTGTGTCCGTGGTGAACTGGGTGGATTTGAACATTTGTGTTGCTATGGCTGTCGTGTAACTATGAGAGCAAACATTTCTGACTGTGTCTGTTTTGAATGCAATAAAATATTTGATATTTATTATAAATAAGGAAATGAATTGCTTAAGATATTTTAAAATATTAAACTATTAATGAACAGTAGCATTTGTTGAAATGGAAGAAAAGGAGTGATCTGTAAGCTGTGGCTTTCCCATCTGGAGAAAGCAGAAATGACTTGTGGCACTGGTGGGGAAGGCATGTCCTAGGGCATAACGGCTCTAGGTTTATGCAGCTGTTGGTCCACTCCGCTCTACAACGGACTTCATGCAGGTGTCACGTGTGCTTTGCTTCCACTGCTTCTAGAACTTATGTAGCGGCAAACTTAATATTGAGATGGAAGCTTAGCTCTCTTCAACTCCTGTTTTTGGGGTTTGTGCCAGATTCCACTTTCATGTTAGAGATAAATACAATGTAAACTTGAACATAACAAGGAAACACATTCTGCTTATCACTATCAAAGGTTTAGAAAGGACCCATAACTTAATCTAATACCCTTATAGTGATTTCAAAACTTTTATAGAGACTATTGAAATATAATAGCAACAATGAACAGTTCTGATCTAGAAGTTGATCTTGGAAAAATTAGAAATGGGAGTGCACCCTTGCCCTGGTCTTACCACCCAGCCTGGACACTGGAGCTTCCGCATGGAAGAGAAAGGTAAGAAATTAGGGCAAATGAAGGAGATCTTGGATTACTGTTTGAACTGTTTTTGTAAGCGTCATCAAAACCAGAACTTAGCCCAGATTAATAATAAATTCCTTGAACTTACTATTAAGAGAGACCTAAGTAATTAATATGTCCCTTCCTTTAATTACTTTACGAGATCAGCAACTCTTCCGACTCCTTAGGCTTCTTTGCTAGCTGTTGATCAAATCAAAGGAAGTCATTTATTGTGGTAAAAAGAAAAAAGATTTACTCAAAGTTAGCACTGAGGAGATGGAGGGACATCGGCTACCTCAAATCACCATCGCTTCATGCACTGATATGCAAAGATCTTTTAAAGAATATAATGAGGTAATAGACAAAGATAGACTTAAATTTTATCTTTTGGGCGCAGACCTCTTCCTGCTTTACCAAAGGGAACAAAACTGGAAGTTTATTTTAACCTTCTGATACCAGCATCTGTTTATTGTCCCTTTATGTGGGGAGCAGAGTAGCTGAGGCTGCCGGTTTACTCCTTGGGTTTATGCCATAAGATCATACCCTAGTTTGACACCTGAGGAGTCATGGAGAAACCATATCTCTCTAAAGAAAAAAAATCTAATTTTTAAAGTTCTATCCCAGACCGATCTAAGTGGTCTCCAAGAATAAACCCTAATCTCACAGAATAAGTTCACCGACTCACATTTCAGGAACAGAATTTTCAGGACTGGTCATTAAGAGATTCGGGAAAAATAAAAATACCAACTCAAATAGAGGAGTGGGTCCTCATGAAACGGAAATAGAGAGGCTCAAGAAATTTAAAACAAACACTGAAAGAGTGCGGGTCCTCAAGAAGAAGGGACATGATGTATTCTGGAGCTGGGAATGTGTCCTTCTGGGTGACGAGAACTCTGGAATTTGTGAATCTATCGGAGTTCCATCTTGGTGTCTCCCACAGGTAGGAAGATAATGCCTTATTTGACAGGCAGGAGAACATAAATTCCCAAAATGGCGCACTTACCCTTAAAAAGAAAGGGAAAGAAATGTGTGAGCTTCTACATATTCGTATGGGAAGGTATGTACCTGAACATATCAGTAGGGTTTATATTTCAAACAACAAAGATGGCAAGAAGGCACACACCCAGCTATGCCCAGTCTGCCTTGGGAAGTGGGAGTATTCTAATTGGCTCCAACTTGCCTGAATATCAAGCAATTAAAAATGCTCTCAGACTTTTATCTGTGATTGAAGGAAAAAGGCACTTCAAGAAGAGTGCTGAAATATAAAAGTATACTCCCTGATACCCCAAGCTTCTGTGGCGTCTGACAAATCCTACCATTCTGACCGACTCTTCTCCTATGTCTAAGCAATGCACCTGCTTTATCCAATCGGTAAGATTGTGCTAATCGGACTGCACCTATTGAATGTCTTTCATGGGATGGGTACTCATGATGCAACAGTAAAGCATATACTTTCTGTCTCTATGTGCCAGCACCTACTGATAGAAGGCTTAAAGAAGCAGTTAAAATGACTGTGTGAAAGAAAATAAAAGAAGTTCTGTGAAGGATGCACAGAGAGAACAAGCCTTATGTGACAGATCCAGGAGGATCTCTTGATAAGGCAACATCAACCTGAAGCCACTAAGATAAGTGGCATCAGTCCAGAAATATTGAGATTCAGGCAAGAAGAAGGGTGGAAAAGTATAAATACGAAAAAATCTTAATGCAAGTCACTGCAAACATATTGAAAGTATCACCAGAAGGGAGGTGGCAATGACTGTGGAATAGAATTAAGGAAAAGGCCTGGAACAAACGAGGGGGAGATGGGAATTTCCAGCAAGAGGAATTTTGCATTTATCTTAAAAACAGTGAAAAGCCAATAGGGTAACAAGGTAGCATTAGTATAGGGCTAACTCCAGGTTGCCCTCCCACAAGGTCAAAGAGTAAATGCATAGGTGATTGACACAAGTTGTAAGGTGGGTAATTTATTTGGAAAGATGCAGACAGAGGGCTCAAGCATTTGATAACCAGAAGGGGTCCTAGAATGGGTAGCTGATAAGTCTTTTTTTCTAGAGATTCTATAGATTAGTTGATCAAGAAAATGGCTTTACTAAACTGAGTGATTGCTAAAGGCCCACGATTCTTAAGAGCCTTCACCTTTAATGTTCTCTAAGGGTCTTTTTTTTTTTTTTTTTGCTACTTAACATGTGTTAACTGTAAACAGTTATATAGAGTTGGCACCTGCAAGTGGTTTCAGGAATCAGGAGCCTGATGTTATCTAGTGTCCTGAAAATTCTTCAGTCAGAGGGTGGCGGTAGAGGGAGCGATGCATTATTCCTAATTGCCTGTGCACCCACTACTTCTGTCTTAGTAGTATGACTCTACCTTGAGTAGTCTAATAAGAGCACATCCAGACTTAAGTAAGGAGAGATCTTAGCAATGGAAAGAGGCAGACAGTTGCTATGGATGAAAAGGGAGTTGCTGTGATAAGACTGCTCAGGGGCTCAGGGCTGGAAGAAAAGCACAGCAGTAAGGGTAAGAATATTTGCCCAACAAGCACCAGGACCTGAGTTCAATTCCACAGCACCACATAAACCAAGCCTCATAGCTCCAGCACTTGAGAGATTGACAGAGGAGGATTTCTCTAAGTTCAAGGGCAGCCTGGACTACATAGCTACTTTGAGCCTGGACTATAAGGTGAGACTCCATCCCAGAAAGAAAGAAAGAAAGAAAGAAAGAAAGAAAGAAAGAAAGAAAGAAGAAAACATATCTGCAAATGTGTGAAGAGTCAGATAGAAAAGGGTGTTTCCTTTGTAGAGAACAGTGAACAAGACTAGAAAAATCCACCTGTGGCGAAACCAGGTGAATGGATTTAATTTGTGCAGCAAATACAATCTGAAGCCGCATTAGGACTAGTTAACTTTGGTTCCCTTATTACCTTATTATATGGGTTTATGACTTTTACATGACTTTTATTGGTTCCTTAGGTGGAACTTATCTTTTAATGTTATTTTCATGAAGGGCTAAAAAAGGTACTCACCTGTATACATGTTAAAGTGGGTTCTATTTGATGATTTTTAAAATAACCTACTTAGAGTTCAAGGCCAGATTGGGTCCCATAGTGAATTTAGGATCAGCCTAGAATATAGAGCAAGACTCTGCCTCAAATAATACATACACAAAAACAAAAATATAAAATTCTGCCTAGTTATAAAATTACTATTATGACTTTCTTTGTCTTTCTGCAACTCTTAGAGCACTGCCTGCTCCTGTAGAGCTATATGAAGCCAGCACTATAATTATCCTCTCAAAGAACAATGAACTTGTTCTCTGAATGCTTGTTCAGAACTGTCTTACCTACTTTTTCATTGCTGTGATTCAATACCTGACAATCAAAAATTTAAGGGAGGAAAGATTTATTTTAGTTCAGTTTCAGAAGGTCACAGTCCACTCAGGGGTAGCCAGCAGCAGTGGAAGTATATGGCAAAGGCAGAGGTCAAGGAGCCGCTTCTGATGATAGCCTTTTTATTTTCAGTCATAGAGCCAAAATGCGCAAGGCAACACTTGGCAAGAAATAGGAAATACGAATGCATACGGGTATGGTGGCTTAGATCTGATTCCTCCCAAAAGTCTCAGGAGCTTAGATGTTATGGGATTTCTATGGATCTGTGTGCTGTCGGGAGATGGAGTCTTGGTCTGGAGGGGTGGACTATGGATGTGTGGATTGGATTACATGCATGTGGATTAAAGTACAGGCACATAGATTGGTTTACAGGCATGTGGAGGGGACTTGAACTTGGAAAGGGTAGAACCCTGAGGATGGAACCAGAAGGTGTGGATCATTGGGATGGGACCTGGAAATATAAATGCAACTTTCTCCCTTCCTATCGGACTGCACTTAACATGACTTGGCTTCCTATTTTCAACGTTGTGAGAAGGAGCATCCACCTCTGCCTTGGTCTCTGCTTCTGTCTCTACCGTGGGCGTCGACCTTACCTACCGCCCATAAATTAACCCTCTGAAACTGTGATCTAAAATGAAACTTTCCTCCCCAAATTTGTGAATAGCAGATATTGAGTCACAGCAATGGGAAACTAACTGAGGCAGAAATTGGTGTCAGAGAAGTGGGTTGTTGTTTTTATTTTCCCTAACCATGTGGCTTAGAAATCCATTGGAAAAGTTTTGCAGAATGAGTTTGGGAAGATTTGAAAAGGCCTGCTGGAGAAGCCTTGGGACGCTCTGAGCTGAGCTTGATGGGATACTCTGCTCAGAGCTCAGATGATCAGAATGCAGATAGAAATGTGGATTGGAAAGACCAGGCTCAAGAAATTTCAGATGAGAAGGACTGTATTGGCTATTGGCATGCATTTTATGCTCTGGTAGAAAGTTTGTCAACATTTGACCAGTGTCCATTTGACACTGAGATTAAGGGCAGTAAAATCCTTAATGTGGTGGAGGAAATCTCAAGGCAGCCTGATATTCAGGCAGTCCCTTGGGTTTTGTTTGTAGCTTTTAGCTAATTCTATGGTGAAAGACAAGGAAAAAATGGCAGAGAAAAATTATATAAAGAGTTTGTAGTGGCAGAATAAAGTGACCTGCAGTGGCGAGGCCAAAGGATACAAGGAAGGTACAGAGACCAGTATTCAAAAGAAGCCAGGAACTTGGAACCAAGACTATAATAAAGAGGCCTTAGGAGTGACTCAAGAATCAGCCAGATCCTACCATCTACCAAGTAAAGGGTGCAAAAGCAAAAAAACTTGTTCCAAGAAGTGTATCACAGGACTTTATTTGGGGCCAAAGAGGGAAGTGTTTGCCAGAGTTTGGCTCCCTGGAGTTCAACAGTCCAGGTACTCAGAAGCTGCAGCAGCCATGGTGCAAAGGGGCCAGACTGTTGTTCAAGTCAGTGGTAGATCTTGGTGACATCCGTGTGGTTCTGCTTTTATAGGTATCCCGAATGTGAGAGTTGTAGAATCACAGAGGCTTTCACCAGATATCAAGGAAAGGCCTTGGAGGCCAGGCAGTGTGCCCCTAGGAGCATAGTGCATGAAGTTGGGAGGGAGAAGCCTAAGGCACAGTGAAGACCCCAAAGTTTGGAAAATCCAGGAACTTTGATCATCAGCCGAGAAAAGTTGCAAGCTATGAATGAATTCAGCTCAAAAAAGAGAAGATGGAGGTTGCAGCTCTGGGCTGTCCTTTGGGACTTGGGCCACACATGCTTCTTGGAGTTCATACTACACCATAGTTTACTCCAGGTAATAGACATGGAGCTATAGGATTTAACCATTACCCTGCTGGGTTTAGACCTTGTTTGAGTCTGACTGCTTTCTATCCTCTTTTTTCTTCCTTTTGGAATGGGAAGGGTTATTCTGTGACATTGTACATTGGAAGTGTTTATTTTTACTTTAAATTTCACAGCAACTCTCAGCTGAGAGTTTGACTTGCATCAGAGAGGAGACTTTGGACTTGAGCTTTTTTTTTTTTTTCAGCAACGCTGAAACTGTTAAGACTTTGGCAACTCTTAGAAAAGAACTAAATGCATTTTAAATGAGAAAGTAGACATTAGTCTTTTGTGGGTCAGGGGTGGAATATTGTGGTTTGTGTCTGATGTCTTCTGTTGTGGTTTGTATTTGGAGTGTCCCCCAAAAGCCTCATGTTCCTATGAATACTGTGTAGGGTTGGGAGATAGGGCCTGGCTGGAAGGGGTGGGTGCTTGGGCTTGACCTGGAGGGGCATATGCTGGTTTTGTTCTTCCTGTCATATTTCTTTCAGTTTTGCCATGCTGTAAGGATCATTATTTCCTGGATCTCTGGCTCTGGCTCTGGCTCTGGCTCTGGCTCCAACTGATGCCCCACCATGTGATTCCACCATTTTCTAGCTGCCCACCTATGAACAGACTGAGACCTTCTAAAACTGTAAGATACAACAAATCTTTCTTCCCTTAAGTTCTGGTTGCTGAGTATTGAGGCACAATGACAAAAAGTAGCTAAGACCTCTAAAAGCCTCATGTATTTGTATGCTATGGGTTGTCTATGGAACCATGTACTGTTGGGAGGTTGAGTCTAGGTCTGGAGGGTAGATTATGAGTGTGTGGATTGGATTAAAGGAGTATGGTGGGATTACAGGAGATTAAACCGGAAGGGATGAAACACTGACACTGGAGCCAGAGGGGCAGATCACTGAGAGTCACAGCAACAAGAAAGCAGCTAAGACAACGGGTCCAGCTTCTTGTCTCTCTACCACTTCCTATAAAGTCAAAAGTAATTCAATCCTGAGGATCTATCCCAAAGACCTCTTTTAATTTTGGTGCACACACTAATGTCCCGATCTGGACATCATACTTGTATTGAATTTGTACTCTATTAATATCTCACAATAGAGATTAAACTTCAAAACAAGAAAACATAAAGAGCATATTAAATAACCTACGAGCCATAGCAGTCTTCTTTACTGTCACCGTGGATCCTTTATTCTTGAAACTGCAAATAAGCACTGAAGTGGCCGTGGACCAAATTGGGTTGCTATCTAACAGCCAAATCATTTTTTATTCCTGAGTTTTAAGTGCTTGCTTTGCTGCGGATTGTGAGTCATAAAAATTTGCAAACCTAGTAATCACATTCTGTCATCTATTCCATGGGTTCTTGTATCTCAGGCCCCTTACTCACCTTGCAGTCTTAATCTCACTAGACCCCTGACCAACAGAGCAAACCAGTTTTCACTACTTGAAAATCCATGTGCATTCTTATATGAAACTATTTCTTCACAGAAAAGAAATGACTACATATACTTCTAAGAAGATTCTGCCTTTCATTTTACCCTAGGGCAGCTCAGGTACAGGGCTGTGATTGTGAAGCATCTATTTTTAGGTGGTTTTTTTTTTTTTTTTTTTTTTTTTGAGATGGCTTCTCACTCTGTATCCCAGGCTAGTCCTGAACTCACTATGTAGCCCAGGTTATCCTTGGCATCACAGCAACCATCCTGCCTCAGCCTACCTAATGCTAGGATTACAGGCATGCACCGCCAAGATTATATGTTGCAGAGGAATTGCACTCAGGGTCATGCACTTGCTAGGCAAGTTCTTGAATCACTGTGCCATTTCTCTAGTACCCTCCATTTTTAGTTCTTAGTAATATCGAATATATTTACCTACTTAAAAATGCTGAAACAGAAGAGTCAGAGTTTCAGAAGCAAGTGGCTTGAGGTATGCCTGTAGATGGAACATAGGCCTGCCTCCCAGGTCTGTAAAAATTAGCCCAAAATAAAATATTTGCATTTAGAATAGATTACCACCCTGCCTGCTGAGCCTTTGCTTTCTCTGAAGCTGAGAATATACACCTCATAATGTGAAGATCAACTCATTTATCACTTGATGTTTCATGATCAGGCCATCCAAAGCCACTACCATTGATCCCTACAGGCTGAGCTCCCTAATTGCCTTAGTAGCCTTGCTGCATATTACAGGCTGTAATCTTTAATTTCTTCTTTCTGCTCCCTAGGATCCTCTAATCTGGAATTCTACTACTTCATTGACCCTATTCTTAATCCCACTCTAAGAGAACAACTTCAGATTGAACTTCTCGGGGATACTCTCTAAATAGGACATTTCATAGTGAAAGCAGTAACTTCTTAAAAAATTCTTTGGAGTGATATCAACTGGTTGGTACATTGGTAATGAATAATGAATGCTGTCTAACATATTGAATTCTTGGATCTTTTTATTACTCAATATTAGGGGATAGCTAAAGTGTCCATGTCGCTTACTGTTGCCTTTTAAAATACCAAGTAGATATCTAGGCAGTGGGTGAAGACAAATGTCGGGTGTTTCTACCTAGAGATTGAATCCTGAGTTACAGAAAGTATGCTTTAATATCAAAAACTCAAATCAAGTAGTATCAAAAGACTCATATAGTTTTTCTTGCATGGTTCAGCATCAATATTGATCTTCAGACTTTCTATTGGTAGCTTTTGTTACAAATTAATTAATTCTTGGAGCTCTTTTGAAGAATAATCTATTTTTTATTAGAAGCACAATGCTTTCACAAGACCCATTTCTTATCTCCTGGCACCTATTAAGGAGAATTCAGACGTCAGGGCTGAGTTGGCCAACAGTAGAGTGTGGTAGGCCCTCATAGGAAAGAAACCTAGGTCGGGAATCTTAGCCCTTATCCATGATTTTCTTGTAAGGACTCAGCCCTTCTTTTTCTCATCAACGGAGTCAGTTTTCTTCTGTGATAGTAACCTCATTCTAAAGAAGGATGGAGGGAAGACTGTATGGACAGAACTTGTGTGCTGTCCTCCGAGAGTGCTGAAGTTACCACTGAAGTTATCCACATCCATCTCCATTTTGGGTGGCTGGAGATCATCATGACATGCGTTTTCTCACTAGAGTCATTTTGTTTAATAAGCAATTGTATTTATAGAAATAAAAATGATGTCCTATTATTATAAAATACTTTCTTTCGTTTTGCAATTTGTAACACTGTGGTATACTCAGGTTTGACTGCTATCTTATTTGTCTTAGCTACTTTTTTTAATTGCTGAGATAAAATAGCCCGTTCCACAACTTTACAGAGGAAAGATTTATTTTAGCTCACAGTTTCAGGTCACAGTCCCTTCACAGGTGGGCAGCTGGAAATGGTAGAACCACATGGCAGGGCCTGAGCCAGAGAAAGATCCTCAGGGAATGGTAGAACAGAGCCAAGTATAGGAGGAAGAGCTGGGCTAGCACCCGCCTCTCAGATCAGGCCCTGAGCACCTGCCCCTTCCAGCCAGGCTTCACCTCCTACTACAACATCTAATCAAATGAGACTTTTGAGGAGACACTCCAGATCCAAACCATAACATTATTCTATAAGTAACAAAATATTTTGAGGAAAAATGCTATAATTAATACATTTATTGGAACATCATTTTGCAGTGTATTCTGTATATTGTGAATAGGAATGTACCAGAATTTAAAGAATAAGCCAGAGAAGTAGACATGGAGGACAGAAAGGAAGGCAAGAAACCAGCAACTTTAATACCTGACATAATTTTATAAAGCTTGCTTATCTGTAAAAAGTATGCAGTGACACACACATGAAACAAAAACCATTGGCCATGTCAGACTTAATTAGTGCCGGGAACAGTGGTCACCACTGTCGGTGCTCTTTGAGATTCATCCCATTAAATGTCGGAAGCGTTCTGTGTGTTTGTTCATTTATACTTAACCTGCCTTTGACTTCAATGCCATTTCTCTGACACTTTTATTAATTGCTTAACTTGTCGGAGGTTGGAGACAAATATATTTGTCACAGAGGCAATTAAAACAGAGTTCAAACCACAGAAATTCTGCGTCATGTTCTGAATTATATGAGGACAACCAAGGAAAGTTTTATTTATGCAAAAATGTAGTTGAATAAAAGTGAAAGTAATTGCTTTGCATTTTACTTTTCCTAAATGGAAACAAGCCAAGTGCGATCAATTAGACTTGGACATTTTGTAAAAGTCATGCCTTCAGTTGGTATTAATAATAGTGTACCATAGGAGAAAGACCGCAGTCGGGGAGGCATTGAACGTGAGTGGAACAGGCTGAAGGAGGACGTTGGGAGCGCGGTGTGGGCAAGTGGATAAGTAGTGTGGGGGCAGTGCTGGGACCCCGGGGAGACGCGGGGGAGGAAAGGCCCTGGAGAGTGAGGCTAATGAAAGGGCCTTTAAGATGTCAGTATGTTAGAACATGTTTGTTCTCGCTCTTTGGGAACAGGACAGAGTTCATTTTCTTATTTCTGGCAAAGACAGATAAATAAGCCAAAGCCTCTGAAACAAAGCTGTTTCACTTCTCTCTTCTGAAGATTCTGCCTCTTCTAAATTCCTTCACATTTTCTATGGAGTTGGGACCTTTTTACAGGAAGTCTGTTGGTTTTCACAGATTTCATATTTGTGTTTCCTTTGTTGAACTGACTTCTATATTCTTTAAAAAAAATTCTTTACCTACATTGAAATTTGATCTGTTTCTGCTGCCATTTCAGCTTAGAGTGGTTAGTGGCCTTCAAATTAACCAAAAATGAGCAAATTAGCGGGAGAAAAGAGAACACTTACTCATGGAAGTATGCTGCCTCACAAAAGAAGTGACTGAATAGTTCAAGATACGTGTTTATAGCCCAATTTATTAGGAGAAAAGAGCAGGAGGAGGAAAAAGTGTTGAAGAAGAAGAAGGCTTTATCAGGAAAGAATAAATGAGATAAATAGTGGAAAAATCAAAGAGGCTTTCAGGGAAACCAAGGAAAGATATGACAGTTTGTGATGTGATTCTTAATGCAATCGTTCATCCTGGTGTCAGCACCTCCCTTTCCTGGTCTTACCAATTCTCCAGAGAATAAATTTATGGCAGCCTCACTCTCAAGCTGTTTTTATCTCTAGTCAGATAAAGGGAACTTTAAAGGAGGTGGAGGGCTTCTTTTTGCATCCATCGACTCTCAAATCGATTCATTTTAAAACACTATAGGAATTCTGAGACCCAGCTGAGCTTCCATAGTACCAAAGATAGTGAAAGAAAATCTGGGAGAAGTTCTGTAAGCCCTGATCAGAGATCTGTTATCATGAGGACAGGAGTGTACAAGGTCATCAGAGGTCACCAAGGTCTGTGATTTTCACACAAAGTGGTGGTTCAGAAAAGCAGAAGCAGCCAGTCAACAAAAAACACGAAGACAGCACAACTCACCTCTGGTGTTGGTCACTTAACAGTGGGTAGTTAGTACATGTAGAGCAATTCTAGAGCACAGGTGGTTCTAGGTGAGCTCATTTTGGCTATTCCCTGTGCCCTTCTTGCATACTTATGAGAGATTACTATTTGTATACAACCAACTTTTTTTTTTTAGATCAATAACATTCAGACCTACTGAATAACTTGTGCCATTTTCCCTTTTGTGGCTCCATTGAAAACAGGTGGCTTTTTGCAAAAGTTTGGAAAATAAATGCTCCAAGCTCACCTTAAAAATGATTTTCCAATTGCCCCAGGGATAATACTATTTATCCAAGAATCTTATATGCATATATCCCAAGGAAATGTGAGGTTATGTTTCCATTGCATTTTCCCAAAAAGATAGTTGGAAGTCTTAAAGATTGACACATTGCTTAGAGAGGCTTTTTTTTTTTTTTTAGTTCTTTATATCTTCTGCATATTAAGCCTCTGTCTGAAGTATTACTGGTAAAGATTTTCTCCCATTCTTTGCAGTCTCTTCTCCTTGTAGATTGTTTCCTTTGCTGTATAAAGGATTTTTTTTGTTTAATGTAATTCATTTATTGATTGTTGATCTTATTTCTGGTGCAGCTGGCAATCTGTTCAGCAAATCCTTTCCTGTCCCTATGTCTTCTGGGGTGATACTTATTTTATGCATGTAGGAATCCAGTTTTCCCAGCACCACTTGTTGAAGATAATGTCTTTTCTCCAGTGGATTGTTTTGGCCCCTTTGTCAAGGAATACAAATTTCATTTTATCCAGCTATTCCTCTACTGGGCATGCCTCCCCACACCGCTGACCGCCAAATAAAGTCAGCATATCACAAAGACACATACATATCCGTGTTTATAGCAGCACTATTCTTGGTATCTATATCCTGGAAACAACCTACTTGCCCATCGATAGACAATTAGATAAAGAAGATGTGGTACCTATAAACGATGGAATATTATGCAGCTCTTACTGCTGGTGTTGCCTCGTGTCTGGGTTCAGGATCTCTTGATATGATTAAGAGTAACCAGCCAGAGTTCACACAGAAGATTTAAAGCAAAAAGATTTTTTTTTGAGAAAGTGAAATTCTCACGGAAAGGTCCAGAGGGGGTCTCAAATGAGGATCCCAAAGGAATGAAAGAGTAAAGCCCTTTATAAAGCGTTTGCTCAGGTGGTTTCAAGCAGTCTCCTGTGGTGCAGATTGTAGAAAGATGAAAGTCCACTAATTACCCAGGTCATCTAGAAGAAACTGGGAGAGGGAAGATAATCTGCCTATGTTAACTACTTCTTTATTGTTCCTGGGGAAGTGGGGGCTCTGACTAGGACCTTGACTTCACATTGACTCCATGTCTGCTCCCAGGGTTGATGGATCCTGGACCACTGGATCACAAGTCTTAGTCCTGTCTATCTGTCCTTATCTATTCTCCTATTTAGCACAGCCACAAAGACAGATATGAATGAAGCAATTGAAAGAAAATGAGGCCACTTTGAGTCAATAAGGCTCAGGGAAATGGATCAAACACAGAAGACTGACTATAGACGGGTGTCCTTATGAAATTCACAAAAAAATAATGGCATAAAAAGGCTCCAACAAGAGAGACCTGGTAGAAAGAAGGGCAAAGGACTGCTTGGAAAAGGATGAAACTCTGAGAATGGGGAAGGGGAAGGCACAGGGCAAGGGTAAGAAGGTAGAAAAAAAGAGGCTAAAATGGGTGTAGATGGTCATTCATTCCCCAAACCACGTTTCTAACGTATAGAATATGGAATTCATGTGTGTAAAATAAACTAAACGTTGACACCTGTGAAGTGACCTTATTTGGAAATAGAATCTTTGCAGATGTAATTAAGTTCCTACAATTTAGAAAAGGCCCTAAACCAATGTGGCTGATATCGTAAAAAGAAAAGACATTTAGGTGGACAATGACCACATAAAGATGGAGGCGGAGAACAGCATTCTGATGTTGAAGTGAGGAATTTCCAAGATTGTTAGAAACTGGCAAATTCAGAGAAGAATCTTAGAGGCTTTAGTGAAGTGCAGCTTCACTGACATTTTTATTTCCGTGTCAGAACTGTGAAAGAATCAACCCATTTTGGCTCCTTTGATCCAGATCTCCCTCCTCTGGCCTGGGGCATGAACAGCAAGTGAGCCAATGAAGCTTCCTCTGTGTTTAGAACAATCCCCGACCTCTCACATTGCCTCCAGAGTTCCTCTTCTTGTCAGATTAGAGAACCCATGTCTAGCACGAAAAAGGTGGGTGATCACTGCTTAAACCACATGGCCCACAGAACTCTGATTGTGTTGCAGCAACCCTATGAAGCTAGTGGGGATGGTGAATGAGGTATTGTTATTGGAGGCAGCAGATACAGCATCTGGCTGTAGCATCCTTGCTTTCACAAATCTGTTAGTGTGTTTTCCATCTTCATTTTCCTAAGTGAGACTCCTCCATATATGAATGCATTGTTGGATGTTTTATACACTGGAGAAAATATATGTTAATTTGGTTATGAGTACCCTATAGTTCTCTCTCAGCTGGCATAAAATATCATCATTATTTGTATTCTAAAATTTCATAGAAAGTTCTCTGAATAAAATCTAATGAAAGAAGGAATGGAAGAGGAAATTAATTCAGTTAAATTATACAACCTTAAACACTTTTTTTTTTAAAGCAGCAAGAGAAAAAGAGACTTCATTCTACCAAGGCAAACCCATTTGAATTATCGCAGATTTCTCAAGGCAAACCCTAAAGGCCAGGAGAGCCTGTAGCAGGATCCTCCAAGTTTTTCCCCCCATTTTATTGACACGTATATGTGCAAAATTATATGTGCATAAAAGGCTAAACACTTTTTTTTGAGACAAGGTCTTACTCTACAGTCCAGGCTGGTCCTGAACTCAGTGTGTAGCCTACACTAGTCTTAAAATAACAGTCCTCCTGCCTCAGCCTCCTGGGTGCTGAGATTATACGAGTGTGCCACCATGCTTGGCTTTAAGTGGTGCTGGGAAATCAAATTCATGGCCTTGCACTTGCTAGGCAGGCTCTTTAACCTCTGTGCCATTCCTGCAACCCCTTAAGCACTTTTTGTTATTTTGATTTTAGCAAAATAAATATCAAATACCAAAAATACCTTTGGGGCTTAAAATAATAATGTTAGCATTAAGTGCGTTTTATTTCAAAGGACTTTATACACTATCTGGCCCATGTGCTCATGAACACAGAGCTAGTATTCTAATTTAATATATATTACTTCAAAGAAAAAAAGACTGAACTAAAAGTTTGGATGTTCAAATGTAAAATAAATGTACAGGCAAAATATTTAAGTATTTGCTTGAGACAACTAGGCTTTGTGGTAATGAATAAGGAATACAAATACAATACAGTGAATTTTAAGTGATATTTTGCTGGGAAGAGCAAGATATTTTGGCATAGTTTGCTACTCTAAGACTGTTAAAATTTTCTCCAGTGTTTACTGAAAAAATAAAATTATGCCATACTGATCAAGAGAATATTGTAAAATGATGAACAGATAACAGAAGGTACTGGAATATATTAAACGACCCTATGGAGTTGGAACCAGCAAAAATTTAGCAGCTTGGAAATTTTATAGGAAGCCTGGCCTCTTTTTTTCCTTTCTTTCATTCTTTCTTTTTTCTTTCTTCTTGTTCTTTCTTTCTTTCTTTCTTTCTTTCTTTCTTTCTTTCTTTCTTTCTTTTCTATCCTTTCTTTCTTGTTCTTCAGCTTTAGTACTAAGACCCGGATATAAGACTTGATCTCTTAAATGAATAAATTATATACATACACATACATTATACAGAGATGGATGTCAAACTGTAGGCTAAAAAAATCTTGAGTATTATACCAACCAACACCAAAATGTGAATGTCATTTGGATCCTGATTTGAATACATAAATCTATGGATTAGTATTTAACAATGTGACAATATGTGTGATACTTTTTGAACTGATAATATTAGTTTAGTTTAATTCTACTTAAAACTGATTGGTATAACTTCCAACAATCACTTGTGTCGTGGTTTTGGCTACATATAAAAAATCCGGTATATACATTTATAAAATGATATTGTTACAATTTAGAAACATATGCTAGACTTATTAAAGATCAAACTATATGACATTTGACATTTATTTCAACATAATCCAGTAAGATTGAAAAAAAATAAATTGCTTGACAGATGAAAACAAAATTGAGAAACAAAAGAGGAATCACGATGCAAAAAACATTGAAAAAGCTTTTGAGAACTGAACCGGAAGTTATTAGGAAGCAGGTCCTAGGGTCTTAGGCTGTGGTCAGATTCTGTGCAGGGTGCTAACTCGGGTCATCTTCATTCTTTTGGGACACCTTTAATATGAATTTAGTGTTTTTATAATTCTTCTGTCATTAGTTTTATTTCAAATATTATGACAGATTAATCTGGGAAATATGTTTCAAATATTTAATATATATGTAGACCTTTGAGATACCCAAAAGTTACAAGTGTTAATATATTAAATTAACCACAGCCATTAGCAATTATCTGAGCAATGTAAAACTCTTAAAATCTACATAAATCTAAATTATCATCAGAATTTAAAGTGATTAAGAAATAATATGTATGATTTGGGTGCAGAATAATGAAAGAATATACAATTGACAATAGAAGAAAGGACGACAGAATCCAAACTGTCCTCTGAATCACATTCCTTCCATCTCACACAGCCGAGGCACCTGTTCCCTTACGTAGGCCAAAACCTAAAACTAGGGGGCATTTCTATTTCTTCTTTCTCTAAAGTTCTCTTTATTCAATCATCATCAAAGCCTGATGTCTTCACCTAGAAAACACATTTACAACTCTCCCTTCCCTGGAAAGCACAGCAATACTAGAAGTATAGATCAACCATGTTGAGAAAAACATAAGCCATTTTGTGGGGTTTTTTTCCCGCAGATCAAGGACTCCATCCCAACCCTCAGTGATGTCTGCAAGTTTTAGGAACGTCTGAGGGAGCGTGGGAAGGGGTATTAAAGCTACACAAATGTCTGCAATCAAAAAACTTGCTGGATAACAGTAGACTGAAAACTTCTTTTATAACTTTATTGTCTATAATTCCTCTTTTCCTCTCGCGTGTCTCGTAAAAGTCCCCACCCTAATTCACAGTGACAAGCCAGAGCGATGAGCAGTTTTGGAGAAATGATTCTCATCTTCTCCAAGTCTGGCTCCAAGGAAATGTTTTTTTTACTATAATGTGGGGCCTTCTTGATTCAGAGTCATGGTGGACAAAAGGAGCCTTTTGTAAAATCAGTCTTAATTCCCCAGTAGCAAGTTTAACATGTTTGAATGAAATTACACAGATAAATGTGAGTAAATCCTCCATCACAGAAAATATCACTTGTAATGAAAAGCCTCTTTCATCTTTTACCATGACCTATATAATTCATTGTTTTGTAGTGGCAAAAGATGCTTCTAGCCTCGTCTATCTAAATGTAAACTTACACCGAACTAATTAAATGCACAAGTAAGGCTTCTTTAGAGACTATTGCAATAGGGGAGAGTTGTTGAACTTAATTCCATTGAAACTGAACATAGGAGCATTTTGAAGTACCAGAGTGTGCTAGGGGAAAATCACAGGTGTCGAGAACAGGTTAGTCAATGAAGTTATACATCTAGGCTTGCTAAGTGACACTCATCGAAGTTAGTTTCCTAGGCTCCCAGAGGCAAACAGGTGCATTATCTTTCTTGATTATGTTTCAAAAGGGTGACTGATAGATCCATGGGAAAGACATTCCTGGGTTGCAGAATATTCAGCTCTAAGAAACAGGGAAATTATAAGTTGCCTAAAGTAAACATTCTGAGAATAAAAATAAGAATAAGGAATAAGAGGCCTAGCATTTGGAAGAAATCCATTTTAAGTTTAATAAAACTGAGGAGAAAAGTAAGGCCATCTGAGTAGCCTATTATTCACAACAGCACATTTGTAGATTCACTTTAAAGTGACAATAGCCCTGCCATTTTAGATTTTTCACCCGTGTCCTCTTTGCCCTGTCATCTTTCCTGCATAGCTGCCTCAGTGACCTGGTGACTCACTCTATGTTGATACCTTGTCCCAGTCTGCTATTGGAAATTCACCCCAATAGGTACAAGGCATCAACGAAAATTCAAATTACGGTTTGTTTCTTACCATTGTCAGTTACCATTCCAGTAAGTCTATTGCCAACTATTCTTCACCCCATCCCTTTTGTTCTTGTAATCCTTCGCATTCCTGTGGTTTTTGCCTCTACAGCCCCACTGATTCCTATTCTACACTGCGAATTCTTTGGGGCACGAGCATTTTCTCAGTTGTTGGCTGGTGGAGGATTCCCAACTTTTCCTCTACAAGTGGTGCTTCTCCTGTGTGGTATTGCATCACTCAGTTATGACAACTTCCATTCTCAAGATGCCAAAACTTAGCCTAATACCAGAAAGGAAATACTGTACCATGACTTGCAAGTTTCAAGATGCAAAGAAAACTATTTTAGTTCTTGAAAGACTAGGTTCCAGGAAATGGTAATAAAAATTGCAAGAGATTTGTTGGCCGTGGTCTTTTCAGTGAGGTTAAGGGAAAATATTTGCCCAATTCTGTTTAAGAGCAAACTGTACAAAGGGCTGTGATAGAGCAGGGATACTGAGGAGGTGATGACACCCAACAGGAAAGGAAATTTGTTAAAGTTGTTAAGAGTTGTGTAACGAGTTGCAACACCCTGAAACTGGACCATTAAGTTAGACGTTAGGGAAGCATTTCTAAACGTGCGGTTGATTAGATTTTGGAATAATTTGCTGAGAAAAGGTCACGTAGGTGCTATCGCCAGGAATACTCAAGAGTAGCTTAGATGACATGCACAATGCTATTTATGGTCCCAGTGACAAGGTCAAAACCACAGTAATAGAGAAGAAAAAAACTCCTTGACCCTGGATACGTTTTCTCCTCCAGTGATAAGATCCGCTTGATTTTACAAAACAACAAAAACAAAAGCATTATAATTTGCAATATTAAGTTTCACAACAAAAATGTGTTTCTCTTTACTCTTGTTTCCTGTAAGTTAGCTTTATGGAGAGGAGATATTTGTATCAGTGGAGAGAACAAAGCCATACCCATTTTACATTATAAGCAATTAATTTGCAGCCAATGTGCTTATATTAACAAATTGTTATTTGGTTAGAAAATAGCCGGAATGGTACTTTATCTCCTTAATGGCGCTATTTAACAACTCACTTTAGCTGTTTTTGCTTAATTTTCGTGCTAATCTCAAGCTATTTTCATTCTTTCACACTTTAACAGTATTTTAAATTTAACAGTGTGTTAGTATTTGCGTTTAATATTTGTTTGATTTAGTTTATTTCATTTTACTCAAAATGATGTGATTGGCAATTGATTGCTTTGCAAATGATGCGAAGGGCACCGAAGGAAAATTCTTACACAGGAGATTGAATTTCTCTATCAAGTAATTCCAAGGCAGGCACTTTTTATTGAAGGGAAAGATGTAAATTCTCTAGAGTAGTTTTGAATATTTCAGAGTACTACTATGGTTTGTTCTGAATAAGGGAGATTGCATATATAAAGATTCATTTCAATTTTTTTTCAACAATGTTGATTCACACTTTCAAGAACATAAATTCTTTCCTGATTTTAATAATATATTTAGCCATTTTACAAATATCCAAGAGCACTCTGTGTGCCGGGGACTCTCTTAGACCTTAGACCAAGAATTACAATGAGCCATCAGTTATGGAATTTAATCTGAATCAGGGAGAGACACGATATATAGAAAAATGAATAAGTATATATAATCATGTAAAGAACCAACAAGATTTGTTGAGAAAATTCAAGCAAAAGGTGATGTCATCAAATGTTAGCTCTCTGTGGAAACCTTGCCAAGAAGGAGACATTCGAACAGAAAGCTACATCTCTGAGGAAGTGACCAGCAGGAGGAGAAGACTTCATGCACCGTGAATAGAGAATGTCGGGCAGCAGGTTGGCACGCGGGTGGGCCCGGCCTTGCCGGAGAGGAGTGAGCAGTAGTCATAGGACTTTTCAGTGTTGTCCTCTCCATGACTCCTCCGTGGATATTTAAAATTTCAACATATTTTAGCTTTCATAAGTTATTTATTCACATTTTACTAATTACTAACATTTTGACAGATTTGGTTTATCATTTTCTCTAGCTATCCATCCATAAATTCATGCATACATATTTTTAAAAATTTTATACCAATTCCTTATACTAAATATAATTATTATGTATTGCACACTAATACACCACTAAAGATAAGATGAGAAATTTTCATAGATTTTATGAGAAAGCTAATACTGTTTTAGTAGGATACCAACCAAATGATTCAAATACCAATCTATTCTTTTGTTACACTCTTTGTGGGTAGGTTTTCCCACCTCTGAAGATTCTCGCAGCTCCCAGCTGTTTGCAGTCGGACTGGCATGACTTCGTGGGCTGCTGCTTACCTCACCTCTGACGTGCTTTTGGGGTTTCAGACCTTCCTATGGCCTCCTTTTAATTGTCAGGGCACTCTTTCCTGTCCTAGATACATTGAACACGAGGTTTGTGACTGTATTCTCAACTTTTTAAGTGGGTCCGCGAGGAAACATTGCAGAACTCTGTTACTCAGCCTCCAGCTTGACTGGAAGTCCCAGCTGCGTTCTTAGCCAATGGACTAAGGCTATGTGAGCCTTTATCTTTATCTTTACCATTCAATGACAGCTTTAGGGAAAAGACCACAAGGATCGCTATGTACAAACTCTTAGTGCTTTTAGAATTAATAATACCCCAAATCAAAACCACTGACTTCTGCTACTTACTCCCAGATAAATATCTCTACACATCATGCACATCAAAAACTCTCACAGATTAAGATTTTATGCCAAGTCCTGATGTTGAATATAATTATTACATTTTGCAAACTAATATACTAATAAAATAATAATTATGGGAGGAAGTTTCACAGATTTTATGAGAAAGCTGATGCTAAGTGGGCTATCAATCAAATGATTAGTAACTGTTTTTTGGTAATACTTTCTCTTTAGATGTTTCCTTTCCTCCACGGTCTTTGGTGCTGCTTGTCTGTTTCTCTCAATGATGCTTTCAAGAGTTCTGCCCAGATTGCAAGACCCCAAGGAAGGCCCCAGGAGCTGTTACCGATGCAAGCACATGAGAGTCTTTATTGCAAACTCAAGCCTGGGCTCTCCCACTCCTGCACAGTGGAGACAAAGGGAGAAGCCCCAAGCACAGTCCACACTAGATTTTTATAGGTAAAAAACACAAGATTGTAACAGAAACTATTTAAGTTATTTTATCACAAAACTGATTATCACATAGGAAGGATCTGGTGGAAAGTCCATATCAATTAAAGTTGAATGACTCTCAGTGATGGATTGTTTTGCAAGAAACTGCATTTCGAGTGACGTTTCTGGAACTCATGGGCCTGGATTTAGCTTTGAGCAACATTATCCATTATCTTTTCCCAATTCAAAATTGTGAAACAGCTGTCTATCTTCAGGGAAACTGAGACTCAGGCCTCTCTGGGAACTTGAAAGTCAGGCCTGTTACTTTGGAAGGGGAGTTTAAGGCCTGCCTTTCACAAGTATTTTCTGTAATGCTGAGCTAGTAGTTGTAAATTTTTGGGGGGATTCTTGGTCATGAAAATATTACTTCCCCTTCAGTTTCCAGGGATAATTTTACTGGGTACAGCAACCTGGTTTGGAATTTTCTATCCCTTTTAAAGCTTAAAGATTTTTCTTTAGGCTCTCCTGGCCTTTAAAGTTTGCAATGAGAAATCTGAGGTAATTCAAATGGTTTTGCCTTGGTAAAATGATGTCTGTTTTTCTCTTACTGTTTTTAACATTCTCTCTTTCACGTTGTATTTCTGAGGTCTCGATTATGATGTCATGATGAGCCAGCCTTTTTTCTGGCTGAGGTTATTTGGTGTTCTAGAAGCTTCTCGTACCTAAAATTTAATTTTTTTCCCTAGATTTGGAAATTTTCTTGCATGATTTCAGTGAAGAAATTCTTTATACCTTTGGTGTTGTCTTCTGCTCTTTCTCCCACACCCATAATTCTAAGATTGTTTTTCTTTGACTCATTCATCATCTGTCGTATCCATCTACTTTGCTCATTTCTAATTTTGAAATCATGGAATCATGCTTAATTACAGTACTGGTTCCTTCAGCCTTGTCTTTTAGATGAAATTCTGTCCTCACAATGTTTGAGTTGACTTGCCCTGTTTTCAAATGTATTTTTTTATATTCTGGATTTCATATAGATTTCTTTTCAAAATTTTCACTTTATCAAAATATTCACTCATATCTTACATTTCCTTATTTGCCTCAACCAAATTTTTATTTGTGGCTTCTATATGCTCAGTAAGCTTTGCATACATTAGAACCACTATTTGTGTAGTGAGTTCCTCTTTAAGCCTGCTGATCATTGCATTTCTTTGATAGTATCTTGTTTGAACTGGCTGTTTGACTCATTTATTTGTTTTTTACTTCCTTCTCTAGGAGTTCTACTATTTCAGGACCTATGACATTACTTTCTGGGGTCTCAGGCATCTCTGTTTGTGTCCTGTTCCCTTGTCTTCTTCCCACGTTTCTGTTGTTGAGGGTCTTCACTTTAAAAACCTAGCCAGGAGGTTTCTTTGAATGGGTTTGAGGGTGTAGGGGTGAGCTTGAATCCCTCTGGAAGTAGTCAGGAAAAGAGATCCTAACAGTCCAATGGCTTCTGAGATGTCTTGGTTACACTCAGCCCCCTCAACAAAGCTCTTTTCCCTGTCCTGACTTCCTTTCCCTGAGAGTTGGGCTTTCCATCCTAGGAAGTGCTCTCCATACACTTGAGCTGTTCATGTGGTTGGCAGTTTTTCCCTTGTCTCCACAATCATCTCTTGCCAGCGTGGCTTCCTTGGCACTGTTTAAGAGTGATCCCAAAAGTGGTATGCTCTTTGAAACCTGCTTTTACTCTCAACTGTTCAATCTTAGGCTTTTTTTTTTTTTTTTAAATGGCCCCTGCTTACACCATTGCCGGTTGTGGCTGCCAAGCACTGCTTCCGGTCTAGGTTCTAGGAGGCCTTTTCTAATGGAAGCTCATACTGCATTTACGGCTTAGTGTACTCACAGGCTTGTTTTTGGAGGCTGAGGCTACCAGCTGCTGTCAATACCTACTTCTCCTGGATCTGCACTTACCTCGGTTCTAGAGGTTCTGGACTCTGGGCTTTCCTTTATCTGCAGGTGCCAGTGGCTCAGGGCTGATCTCCGTCAGCATGGGGCTGCTTCCAGGGCTGCTGTTTTTCTCCATTCCTGATATGTCTTCAGGATTTCTGCCCTTCCTGAGGCCTTTCAATTGTTGGGTGCTTCTTCCTCTCCTAGCTAGGCATAAGTTGAACAGGCAGTTTTTAATTATGATCTCAACTTTTAAAAGTGAGTCCATGAGGAGACATTGTGTGGCTCTGTTACTCAGCTGCTATCTTGCTCGTAAGTCCTGACTAATTAATCATAATTACATGTAGATATAATTCTCACAAGCCTTGATCAGTGTACTTAATGGCAGCTTCATTTTTATTACAGTTTTGCCAGGGACTAAGTCAAGCCATTCTACTCTATACTATTTTAAACTCATGCCACTCATTCATTCGTTCCTCAAATATTTCAGAAAGTCTCACTAACTGTCCACTATCTGAAAGCAATACTTTGGGTTTTTGTTTAAAGTTGCTGTCAATACCATGGAATTTTGTCTTCATATGCAAATGTAATGCTATGTAACATAAATAGGTTTTAAATCAAACATTCAGTATGTAGATCTACCTTATATGAAACCAATGTATGCTATACTGCTTATAGTAGCAGAATGCTGCTTCATTTAAATTGGCATGTGAAAAAAGTTCCATATGTTTTGTTTATCAATGCCTTCACAATGCTTCAGATATTACTTGAATTTATCAATTATCCCTTTTAAAAACTATTTAATCTGGATTAGTCCAATTCCCTGCTGACTGGTGCTTCAGCCACTTCAATTATGAGTCTTTAGTTAAGGCAGACTTATTACCTTTTTAAAATGTTCATCTCCTATTAATTCTCTGAATGCCGGCTTTAAGGTTAGTTCACTAAGCTTTAAAATGTTCTGTTTAAATTGGGTTAATTTTGTGGGACAGAATAGCTATTAGATTGGGGAAATTCTCATGGGTTGCAGGAAGAAGAGATGGCAGATATACACACAATATATTGTATATTTAATTATGTATATAACAAATGTGCTTCTCAAAATTTGTGAGTTGAAAATTTCAACAGTATTGGGAAGTGAAGTTCTTTGAGTGGTGTTCAGGTTACAATTTGTTGAGAAAAGTTAAACAGAGTAAAAAGATGGATGATCAAATTTTAGCTTGGTGTGCAAGCTTCTCTGACAAGTAGATATTTGAAAAAAAAAAAACCTGTGGGGCTGGGAAAATAGCACAGTGGTTAGAGTGTTTGCCTAACAAGCACAAGACCCTTTTCAGTTCCCCAGTGCCGCTTAAACTGGGCATGATTCATACACCTGTAATCCCAGCACTCAAGAGGCTGAGGCAGGAGGATTTCTGTTAGTTCTAGGGTAGCCTGGGCTCCACCATGAACTCAGGAGTAGCCTCGGCTATAAAGTGAGACACTGTCTCAATAAGTAAAAAAATAATAAATAAATAAACAGAAGAAAAGGAAAAGAAAGGAAAAGAGACAGAGAGAAGATGGCTGCATCTCTGAGAGTGTGGCCCTTGTAGCCTGTCCAGAGAAGAGGATTCAGACAGCAGCAATTGTAAGCACAGGGTTGGGCACTCAACCACAAGACAAAAGTTTGCCTCTCTCCCTTTAAGTTGTGGGAGTTGGCAATTTTGTCCCTAAAAGGGGAAAGCTACTGATGCAGAAAACTGTTTTGAAGAGTGAAGTTTATCCTGTGACAACAACTGACCATGTGGTTCCGAAGTCTTTGAAAGTTGTTTCCAGAAGTTTGGATATGTTTGGAGACGTGGAATTAGAAAAACCATAAATTGTCATAAGCAGAGACTCAGCGATTCTGGGGTGGGAGGGGGGGGACTCAGAAAACTAGAATGCTGGTAGCAAACGCACAAAGCAAAAACCAGGCTAGTGAAGTTACGTTGGGAATGAAGAGCGTACACCTGTTTCTTTCTGAATTTTTTTCTTCTTGTCTACATCCTAAGAGTGAACTCAAAAGGTGGCAGGCTAATTAATGTGCCAGAGAAAATTTCAGGACATCCCAATGTTGGAGTTGTTTCATAGATACTTTTGGCTGCTTTTAGATCTACAGTGAGAATTACAAGCAAAAAACCTTAGCCAAAAGTGAAAATTTTGCAGGTTGGTAAAAGTAAGCACATGCAAATTTAGGGCCAAGAAAACTGTAACCTCTGAACAGATTAGCGATAGTAAAAAGAAATCAAATACTTGGTATGAGAAAGCATGGTTTGAGTACATCTCAGGAACTGGCCAGACTCCACCTTTCATGTTACAGGGTGAAGAATGGTAAATGCTTGGGAAGACAGTGCTAGGGTTCCCTGCTCACTCAGGACCACAAAGAAAATAACATCCCCATGTCAGCCATTCGGAAGTTCAGAGACCTCTCCAAGAGAACCAGGCTGCTATTTAGCTAGTGGCAAGTCTTGGTTTTATTCTCACAGTGCAGGTTGTTCAGGTATTCAACGTGCAGGAGTTGTGGCGTCATGCAGGCTCACGCTGTGTCTTCAGAGGTAAGGCTTGGGAAACGTGGTAGTGTGACTTGACGGGGTGATATTCTCTGCGCTGAGCCCAAAAGAGAGCAAAACATGAGACTTTGAAGGGTAGTTGAGGGTGCATTCTAGACACCAGGGGGTCAGAGATGCCAGGGGCATTGGAAAATGTGCTGAAGAAAGCCACAGGCAGCAACAGAGGCACAATAAGAAGGAGCCTGTGTGGGCTCAACAACTAGCAAGTCATTAGAAATAGGACCCTGCACGCCCCTGAGGTTTTCATCTCACGACAGCCTGTGCTGAGTGCTGGATACAGAGCTGCAGGTCTAACGTTTGCCTTGTTAAGTTTTAGTCTCGAGTTAGTCAGATTCCCTGCATTTTCTCTATCAATTTAGGGCAAGTTGATAGAAAGCATTGCTTAGAATGCCTCTCCACTCTTGAACTGGTGAAGGGAGGGGTCTTGTATGGTTAGCACTTAAATTCTTTTTAATGCTTCTTTAAGGTCCCTCTAACCACTGTGCTTTAATAGAGCACCTATCCAAGAAAAGTCCTACTGTAACCAAATATCAATACAATGTCTAAATGTGCCTAAATTTAACCTTCAGCTCAATGGATCCCAAGATTCCCAGATATTGATGGCAGACATGTACCTTCTGTATGATTTTTTTTACCATTTTATCTTATTTTTCACCACAGAGCTAGCTAAAGAGCTCGAACAACAGCTGTGTAAGAGTTTGAACATCAGTCTGCCTTGAGATTTCTTCCACCAGAGTAAGCAGGTCATCACCCTTAATCTCAGTTTCAGGCCAAGTCTTTGGGCAAAGGCAAAATGCTGACGAGCTTTTTGCTAGAGCATAGCACACGTGGTTTTTAGGCCACTTGCTGCTAGTCCTCCTTCCCATTTGAAACTTCTTGAACTTGGCCTTTCCAATCTACACTTTCATCAGCATTCTGGTCTTCTGAGCTGTGACCAGAATCTCCCATCAAGATTGGCTCAGAGCACCCCAAGCCTTCTCTAGCCAGCATCCTCACACCTTTCCAAATTCCTCCCACAAACCAGTTTGAAAGGTTTCCAAACCACATGGTTAGGTAAAGCACAGTAACGACCCCACTCTTGGTACCGATTTCTTTCTTAGTTACATTCTCATCACTATATTTTAGTATGCAACATGCACTACTTTAAGGAGGAAAGATTTATTTTAAGTCACAGTTCAGAGGTCTCAGACTTCATGGGTGGGCAGCTGGAAAATGATGGAATCACATAGTGGAGCTGAAGCCAGGGCTCCAGGTAACAGGGATCCTTACAGCATGATGGAACAGAGAGATAGAGGGGGGAAGGGCCCGACCAGCACATGCCCCACGAAGTCAAGGCCTAAGCATTTGCCCCTTCCAGCCAGGCTCCACCTCCCAATAGTACACAGTATCCATAGGAACATGAGGCTATTTTTTTTTTTTTTTTGGTGGGGGGCACTTCAGATCCAAACTACCACAATAAGCATGTTTAGTGTTTTGAGGATCTTACTGGCTTTTAATAAGTAAATATTTGGGAAATTTTAAAAATGAATAAATTTTGACATGATGGGGAACTTGTGAGAAAACAGGAAATGAACTTGAATGGGGAAATGCTTTCTGATGACTTAGAACTCTAGAATCCAAGTTCAAGGTTTAGTTTGATGAAATATGTAATAGACAGTATCCAGAGAAGCTGCATCAGCAGGTTATATAATTGTGTATATGTGTGCATATGAATGGTTTGCACACACATAGAGACTCTTAAGGAAAAACTTATATACCATGGTACAGGTAGGGCAAATTCAAAATCTCACTCTGGCGTAGAGATTCAAAGACAAATTTGTAGTTGTTATTCAAATTCAAAGGCAGTCTGCTGGAAGAATTTCTATAGGAATGAGGACAAAGAGATCAGTCTTTGTCTACTAAGGTTTTCAGCTGATTAAACCCTACCCACATCATGGAAGGAACTACTCAAGGTTTACCAACTTAAATGATAATACAATCCAAAAATCTTCTTACAGATACATCTAGAATACTATTGATTTTATTCGATTTCTGTTTTACTTGCTGACTTTAGAGGCCAACCTCTGTTTAAATTTAAGTCTGCTGAAAGTATATTGTAAGGGTGCAATTTCATCATTTAATAGAGCACCTATCCAAGAAAAGATGTTAAGTTCTACTGTAACCAAATATCAATACAATGTCTAAATGTGCCTAAATTTAACCTTCAGCTCACTGGATCCCAAGATTCCCAGATATTGATGGCAGACATGTGCCTTCAATTTAGATTCTTCCAGCTATCTAATTAGAAATGAGCCATCTTTCTGATGGGAGTGATATTTTCATCTGTTCAACACTAACTTTTTCAAGAACATCTTTGTAGTTCTGTTACAAAGGCTATCATCATTAGGTAACTGATTATATTGAATAGAACTGGGAAGATACTTTTCAAAGGCGAATAAATACCTAACATTTGCCAAACAATTCTTTATGATTAGAAATAAAATAGGTCCTGTCTGGGTAGATACACTGCTACATCATCTCATATAGTCATTTTATTTCTCTTTCTACTTTTATTGTTTCCTATGCACAGATAATATATGTATCTCTCTCTCAATTTGCTTTGTTAGTGACTGTAAATGAAACTTCACAAAACCATCTTCAAAATCATGTAGTGAAACAAGAGTCAGAGTATTTTTTTCTCCTTATCATCACTGTTGCTTTCAGTTGAATAAATGTACATTTCTTGCTGACTGCAACAAAAGCCATTAAAAAGCTGTTCCCAGCTAAAAGGTTTCAACACATAGGGAATTATATCACTTGCTTATTTCTCCCTCCTAGCAGAGACAGACGTGGTTATAATAGCCAAATCAAAGAACATTTGTTTGAATGATCTGTAATCAGCACCGCTGCTGTCCATGGAAGTTGTGAATAGTTTTGCAATCATAAAACCTTGTACCTGGAAAACTGCATGTGTTGCTTTCAATTTAAACACAATTATTATGCTGCTAATATTTCCTTAAACTAAAATAATGGATAAACATTACATTAAGAAGTCTGTCAATAGTAAACGCGTATAATAATATAAAAATATGCTGAATAACAAATACCAAATTCAAATGGTAGAAAAACAAATAACAAAAACCCCTGCAACTTTGGTGGTGCTAAACTGCACAATTCCTTGATTAAAGAAACACATTATGTTTAAAAAAAAACAATTTCATTTGTGACACTACATTTGCATTCTTCTTTTAAGAAAAGGAAAGAATTTTACAGATCAATGTATTTCTAATTACGATTGATTTACTCCATCTAAGGGAACACTTAACTTGGGTTGTTAGGCAACTTTTTTTTTTTTTTTTTTACTGTCCCAGACACCATACTGATGCAAATTATTCAGGAAGAATAATAATACTTGCACATCACTTTAAAGTTTATAAAATGCTTTCACCTAACTTCTCTTTCTGTCTTTACAGTAGTCCCAGGAGGTAGTCATGAAGCGGTCAGAGCTATTACATTCCAGGGATGATACATAATTGATTTATCATCATATACTCTGTTTTCTGCCAACTTGACTCCTTGAAGCCATTCTTCTCCCTCAAAAGATACAAGCTTTCTGGGACATGAACATTCATCCTATCAGGACAGTTTCTCCCTTAGGTTACTTCTCAGTATGAGGTAACATTGATATACACATTTCTCTTAGGATATAAGGGAAAAAAAAAATGTAAGCCAGGTCTCCAGGAAAGGTTGAATAGCAGGGGAGCAAGAAATACCGATTGTGTGGACTGGTAAGAAGTGAGGTATCCTTTTATGTAACAAATTTTCTAAATTAACACCTTCTAGCTCTTAGGTGTAATGGTGCTGTTGAATTTAGAAATAGGGGAAGAAGAACTCCATATCCTCAGTCCTTCACAAGGTATATTTATTCTCTTATTTAAAGCGCTTTCTATTAAAGTAAATTTTATAGTAACGGAATCAGCTGTAGTTTAAACCACGATA
Source organism: Ctenodactylus gundi (assembly GCA_004027205.1). Taxonomy (NCBI): domain Eukaryota; kingdom Metazoa; phylum Chordata; class Mammalia; order Rodentia; family Ctenodactylidae; genus Ctenodactylus; species Ctenodactylus gundi. The sequence goes on from PVKB01003795.1 coordinate 58,309, forward strand.
AGAGCTATGTTGCTCTAGTGGAATGCCAGGTTTTCCCCGTGAATTGGGAATGCTGACCACAATGTTTTCTATTTTAGCAGCAGAAAATCAAAATAAGGTTAACTGGTTGAGTTGTATAGAGATGAATGTGTGTGGAAATGAATGCTGTGGAATTTTGTTTAGTTTAGGGAGGGAAAACGGCTTACCTCAAATCTCAAGTGCCTGCTAAAATTGGTTTTCTTTGCCTCTGATTCCATTAAGAATCAGACATACAGAAATATATTTGTATAATCACAAATACCTGTATTTAAACTAATCGCAGAAGGAAGGTTGTGGTTTATAAATCTTAATGATAAAAATGCAAAGTTTCAGGTGATTCAGCTGTATCCAAACTGCATTCACAGGATTATGCAGAAAAGTGAGGGATCCAAAATTCAGAAGCACCTTTTTGCAAAATGTAAGTAATATTTGTGTTACACATATAATCTCTAATGTTTTAAATATTTCAGACCAGGTCAAAAAAGTATAAAGAAAGTAAGTAAACGTTGAAATATAAAGAAAGTAAATCCCCAACAACCCACCATACAGTAATTAATTCTGGTTACATTTTATTATGTATCTTCCAAAACTTTTTATAACTTCCATATTTTTAATTTTTTTAATCCCCAGCTTCAGTATTCACAACACAATGTCTGGTATTAAAAACAGACTTTTAAGAGCCAGGAGGGAGGCCAGATAGGAGGACCATTTAAAGCCAAGGTAAGTTTTACGGAACAAATCAAGCAAGAGTTTAAAAGCATTTGAAGAGATGGCCCCATCTGCTCTTACTCCACGTGTATCTAGGCAAGGAAAAGAAAGATTTCTCATAAATTTGAACGGTTTTAGAGAGTGTAAAGTTCATGGTAGGGAAAACCAAAAAAATTCACAACAGTTAGAGAAATGACATGGGATGTAACTACTGAGGACTTTTAAATCTGTAAGTCAGGGGGCTAGTAAACAATGACTTTTCTAGTCAAGTAATTTACTTCGTGTTAAAATAAAAATGGCACTGTTTGACTATTAAGGGAAAGCACATACTTTATAAAGATGGACATTAGTTTCAAGTTTCCAGACTTTTGATCAGCTCCTAAGAAAGTATTTAAATAAATGCTTTTCTTCCCTGAGATGTACATTGTGATAGTCATTAATCCTCTGGTTGTTGTTCACGTTTTGGTGATGAGAATTGAGCCAACGGCCTTGTGTGCGCTAAGCACACGCTCTGGCTCTGAGCTGCATACCCACGCCCATCCATTTCTTCCTTAATATTGGTTAGGCTTTTTCATGTTCTGGGCACTATTTTGTGGGCATCATTTTGTTTACTTAGTTAAGTCCTAGGGCGCTCCATAGAGGAATCTACCTTTATCTGCAACTTTATACATATTAGCAGGTGCATTAGTTTTCCAATGAATGGGTCTGTAACAGTTGCATTAAAATATCTGTGTAGCTACTCCATACACTCCTACAAAGTTTTGTGTTTTGTGTATATTAAAGGACAGTAATAGTGCAGTGTGGTCACAGGGCTCTTTCCATCTTTGGCTTCACAACTAGACAGATCATTAAATGATATAGAATGAGAGGTCAAATATTGATCTTCTGTGATTACAGGTTACAACAAAGGGTAGATGAATTACCACAAGAGGAGAGCCTGGAGGAACGGCAGGATGGGGTGGATTATTTTGTAATCAGAGGTAATTTACAAGGTTGGAAGTCCCAGGATTCTATCAGTCCCTGGGAGAATGTTGTTTTCCTTTTATCTTGCTCCCTTCTCAGAGCCAGCCATGCAGCCCTTGGGGCTGGATTTCTAAGGGGAGGTGAAGGAGATAGCCTGAATTACTCACTTGTAATTCCTTGACTTAAATATAAGCAAAATTAGCAATATTATGAATGCAAAGAAATGCAAGGGAACTAACAGAAAAGAAAAAAAATCATCATTTTTAATGAGGAAGGCATCTTTTGTCTTTAACACTTCTGGAACAATTATTTGCTGATATGTTCTGCTAGGAAACCTTTCCTTTTATTAACTTCTTTTGCAAATCCTATCCTTACAGACTTATGGGAAGTCACCACCTTAGTTTTTTTAATTATTTATTTACTTTTCCCTGGGGGAACTTGGCCATAGGAATTTTGCCTTTAGCTTTATGCAGTTGGCTTCTGAATTAGATTCTCTCTCTCTCTTTCTCTCTCTCTCTCTCTCCCTCCCTCCCTCCCTCCCTCCCGCCCTCCACCAATCCCTCTCCTTCTCTGCCTGTGTGTTTGTTTTCCTGCCAGATTTTGGTGAACTATGAGATCACTCTCCAGGATCCTGACCCATTTGTAGTCAATTGGCTTTGCCATCTTCACAATAGCCCATGCTAAAAGATAGGAGCCACTTCCTGGTTCTTAGACCCCGCCTCAGTTCAGCCAAGGCAAAGTGCTGGCACCTTCCTTCTGTCTCAGATCTCTGTCTGTGTTATTAGTTTATTGACTGAACCCAACGGTGCTTCTTACCTAGCATATTCTATTAGCCACTTGATATGTCTTAGGCTATTCTTTCTTTCCTAATTTATCTTAAATGTCATGGACAGATCAAGGTTTCTTAAATAGGACTGGGATTCCTTCATTTCCTTAATCAAAAATTTTCAATTGTCCTTCCCTATCTACTGAATTCTTTAAACTCTCTCATTTTATATTATTTCTAGTATCTGATATTCCAGAGTTTAACCATAAGGTTTCTGTAACAAGAATCAATTCTTACCATCTGCTATAACTAGTTATATCATGTCTTACTTTTTTTCTATTAGAAGTTTTTAAAGACAAGAATAATTATTCCTGAGTTTTGTGATCCTTAATGATATCTAGTACCATATTTAATGCAAAGTAGAATTCAATAAATTAAAGATAGAGTTAAAGACTATTTTGTGTATTTAGAGAATGAGAAATTGTGCATAGAGATTTCAAGTACATTAATAGTCTTGTTTGATATGTTAAAGTTTGACAGATGGAAATGAAATATATTTTCTGGTTTACTCAATCCATTGTATTCATTCAACATCTAATAGTTGAAAATAAATAAAGATTTTTAATTAAAAAGAGAAAAATTAAGAGCTGCCTTTTAATATTATCACATAATAAAAATTAAGATAGATTATCTCAGCTATTCCTAGAAATAAAAGCAGATATTTGAATACACTATTGCAGATAAACACTATTTGAATAGACTATGGAGACAAACTTTTGATATAAATTATAACATTGTATTTTAAAAGCCTTAAAACCCATAACTCATTGAGGATTCAGGAGGTTTACTTTTATAAATGTGCTGAGTGACTGAGAATGTGTTTAGGAAATCGATTGCCAGGATTTTTACTATAACAATATAATATAAAATTGAAAGGAGACGTGAGAAGCATAAGAAATGAAAGGAAAGAGATAAAGCCATCAGGAATCACGGATGACACGATCTGCTGTGGAGACAGCCCAAACATCGATATGACAGCTATTAATTTAAATGAGGAAACCAAGCAAGTTTGCTGAATACAAGCTCAACTAACAAAGTCAATAATCATTTTCTCTGACAATAATAATAACAACAATAATCAAATAGCAGACAGTATGCCGTTTACAATTTAAAAATAACCATCAATAGAGAAATCAAATGTTTACAAGAGAACGACTTGAAGAAATGCATCATGATTCTTCAAATAATAAGACATTTTATAATTACAATATAACACGATACTGGGCAGACTAGACCAACAAAGTACACTGCCAGGAACATCCTCATGAATATGCTAACTGATATATAAGGAGGGCCACACAAACCAATGGAAAAATAATAAATTAATTGAAAGTAAAAACCACTACAGCCTATGTTGGAAAAATTTGAATCCCCCCTTTAAACATAATAGATCAAAAATACAAATATCAGAGGTGAAATTAAAATTAATAGCACAAAATGTAGAATACCTTAGTTTTCTTAAAGTGAGTGGGGTGTTTTTATAGAAGGTTGTTAAAGTACAAAACTTAAGGAGAATTTTTTTTTTGAGGGTCTTGCTCTACAGCCCAGGCTTGTCCAGAACTCGCGATGTAGCCCAGACTGGCCTTGGATTTGGCAATTGGCCAAATTTGCCTCAGCCTCCCTAGTTTTGGGATTACAGGCATACACCACCAAGCCAAGCATTATGTGGTTCTGGGGAATTGAACCCAGAGTGTTGTGCCTCCGAGGCAGGAGCTTTTACCATTGTGCCTTTCCTCAAGCCCAAGAAGAAATTATTTAACTACATCAAAGATCTATGAATCACACTACATAGAAACATGTGGTAGCAAAAACAGTATTATCAATGTCTAAAACTCACAAAAGGCAAGTATCTAAAATACATAAAAGTGGATTTGCAAATCCAGGACTTAGTTCACATGGGCCAAGAATATGGATTGGCAATTCAGAGAAAAAGAAAACTGTATAGCTCACAGGGCTGGAGGGGGCCGCTCCCCCCCTCCCCTCCGTCCCTGGGAGATCGTTGGCTTACCCTAGTGCAGTGATTTGGATCTGGAATGTCCTCTCGAAGCCTCATGAGATTGGATGTTGAGGACCATCGATAGATTTTACATGGTGTTAGGAGATAGGGTCTGGTTGGTAGAGGTGCATTCTGGGGGTGTGGTAGACCACTGATGATGGCGGCCTGGAAAGATATATTATTGCCCAAATTTCTCCATGACTCCTCCCCTCCCTTTTACAGTGCCAAGACAGCTGTTTTCCACCAGACCTTTCTCTGTGCCACCTTTGTCAGCCCATGGAATACGACCTCTGAAATGTGACCTAAAATAATCTTTCCTTCCTTAAATTGTGGCTGTCAGATATTGTACCCCAGCAACCAGAAAGTGACTAGCACACCTATCAATGATCAAACTCCAGCATGAAAGAAAGAGATAGAAGCAGACCAATGAAGAGATGTTTCCACTTACTAGTAATCAAAACATAAGTTACAACACTGGTGAAATATACTTTGTGACAGTCAAATTATGACACTTAAGAATCTGGGTAATATTAAGGTTTTTTTTTTTTTTTTAAGAGGAGTCCTTGTATATTCCCTGTTCAGCTGTGTTGATAGCAAGGCTTGTTACATTTACCAATATTGCAATATTTCTGTGATCTGCAATCCCATTCATAAGTTTATGCTCTAATGATGTTCTTATGCAGATCATCAAAGGAACACATGGAAAAAAATGTAGGTGAACACATTTTGTAGATACAATGAAGTAGAGGCAATGCGGCTAATCTACACCCCAGGAATATGTAAGTAAGTAGAGGTGGATTAATACAATGGAATACTACACAGAATTTAAAGTCATTAACTAGAGACATATAGTCACCCACATAAAATGATATTTGAATAAAGTTCAGCAGTAGACACCTTATCACTATGCAATTTATATTAATTTAATCGTGCTACCTTTTGTGATGTGAAATACCTCAGGTATGTAACAAGTAAAGTGGTGTCAATAGCAGAGAAAAGGGAAGGGAGTGTAATTTTGATGCAATATACATGTGCAGAAAACATTCAGGCTCATGGTAAACATTGTGTATGGAAAAAATAGAAAAGACGAACCAGAAATGCAATGTAGCATAAAATGACAATGTAATTGTGTATTGCATGATGACATTTTGTTCAGTTGGGTGCCCCATATATGCAGTACACCCAGAAGATTGTAGTACCTAGTGACATCATCACAGGCTTGCTTGTGTAAGCACTATTTAGGATATTCACACAGCTACGAGATTCTGTAATGACACATTTCTCAAAACATATCCGTACTGTTAAATAATACATACATATAAATAAATATATAAGTAACAACACAATATATGAAGTTTTCACCCTTTGGTTGGGATACCAACTGTACAACGACCGCAATTTTTTTCTTCAAGTTGTGAAACAGAGAATTTCCTGACCTTTGCTCAGGGTTCCTGGAAGTTAATTTCTAAATTTTATGAATATTGCAAGTGATATGTGTCTTTCTTTGTGGTAGAACTCTAGTTAACTTAGATCAATTAATCATTAATTAATTTTTGTTATCAATCATTAGCTAATTTTAATTTTCTTTGTCTTTCTGTCTTCCTGTTTTTCTCCTCCTCCTCCTCCTCCTCCTCCTCCTCCTCCTTCTTCTTCCTCTTCTTTTTTTGTTGAAGCAAGCTCTTACTATGAAGTCCAGGCTGGTCTGGAAATCACTAAATTGCAAAGGCTGGCCTGGAACTCATGGTCCTCCTTCATCCTTCGCAGTGCTGGGATTACAAGTGTGTGCCACCACATCCAGATTAATTTTAATTGTACTAAGTAATAATTTAATTTTCTTGAGATGACCCAGGTTGATGGTTGACTATATCAGGAAGACTAACCACAAGAGTAAACAATTAATACTTTGAGTCACATGACAACTTGACTTCCTGGGGTGGAAGTGGCAACTAGAGATTGACTTAATTGTATGCCTAATAATCAAGCATTCATGCCTTTAATGAAAACTCAATAAAATTCTGGACACTGAAACTTGATTTTCTTTAGCAGTACTCTGCATATTTTTACATACTGATGTGCCAAAAGGATAATGTATTCTCAAGGATGTTAGAAACTTTTGGTTTCAAGCCCTCCCAGACTTTGCCCTATGTGTCTTGCTATTTTTCAGGTTCAAATATATATTCTTTTGCTATAATAAAAGTATAATAAAAATAAGAGATATAGTGCAATCCTCTCAGATAGCAGGAGCTTTTATCCTTCTGTCCTTTGTTTCTAAACAACGACCTACAAATCCTATAGCTTGCCTCCCTCATCCATGATTTCAATTTGATTCATCATCACAGGATACCCAAACATACATACAATATGTCACTTTCTAGAACTTTGCTGGTCATTCGAGAGAATCATAGATATGTAGAAATCATGAAGGCCACTACATTTACAATCATTTGTTTGGCGCTAATTTGGACAGCGCACCTCTGAATTATGGCTCAGTTTGAGTAAGGCGAGTCGTAGAAAGGACTGTCCCATCCACCCAGGAAGCTTGGTATTTCAATGACTGATGTAAGAAGCCACTGAGGATACAACAATAAAATCATCCAAATATTTAACAATAGGTTACTGATGGATATTTAGGCTCATTCAACATTAAGATGGCATAATATTTTACATGAATGATACTTCAAAATGCCAGTCTAAGTATGCTAGGTGTTGTCAAAATCTTTATTTAAAAATATACACATATTTTTAACTAATAAAGTTTTCTTTTATACTTTTTCTAATCTGTCTTCAATACATTTGAATTGTTTTTCTAAGAAGAGTAAAATAAAGTTAACTGAACCTTCAGAAGTACAATATTACAAGGAATTGTTGGTTATTTTTATTTATAACATGCTTTTTTTTCAATATACAGAATACTGGTGACATCTAATAAGACTCTTTGGTGAGCTCCAAACTTCATATAAATGTGGTTGTAGCTTCAGCCCAGATTCTTCTTTGCTTGTCTATCGTCAAGCTCCCACCACTCAAAACAGAGTTATAGGCACTTGGCCTTTAGTTATTTTACTTTTTCAGAAACTTGAATTTCAAATTACAGAGTTCCAGGTTTAGAGGTTGTTATGGTTTGGATCTGAAATATCCCCTAGAAGGCTCACATGTATATGGATGTAGTGGAACACTTATGGAACTGTTTGCTGTTAAGAGAGGGGACTTAAAGCAAAAAACAGACTGAAATAGGGGGGTAGGATGGCGAAGAAGGGAGGGAGGGGAAGGTGGAGGAAGGTACAGAAAGAGAGTGGGAAAGCCCTTGTGTCTTTGGCAGGATGCGTATGTGCACAAAATGCTCAACTCCATTGTAAACCTTAAATTTTTCCCATATATATATATAGAATGGGAAAAAAAGAAGGGACTTAGCCATGAGAGGTTGATTATAAGTGTGTGATGGAGAAGAGACATGTGGTAGATTATATTAGAGGTGTGTGGAAGAATATAGGCATGTGGTAGGTTATAGATTATAAGCATATGACCTGGAATGGGTAAATCACTGGGGCGTTGAGATTGACCTGGAGGCAGTAGATCACTGGGACATGATCTGGAAAGTTATGCACTAGTTTCTCCTTCTATCCAGACTTAACTTCCTGTATGCCATGTCATAAATATCTAGGCTGTTGCCATATGCTTTCTTGGCAATTGAATCTAAAAACCGTTCATCCTATGCTTTGGGGGAAAGTGAGTCAGCATTTGCTCTTGCATAGAGATTTTGCCCATAACTGAAGTCAAGGCTGGTGAATTACTTAATCCGGCTAGGAAATCTCAAGGCAGCACAATGTTCATGCTATCACTGAGTACAGCTTGCAGCTTTTAACCAACTCTACATTGAAAAGCAGGAAAAATTTCAGATAAAAATGTTATAAAAAGTTTTCAATTTTGCCAGACTGAAAGTGTCTGCAGAGGTGGGAAAGAAGAGCACAGGTATGTTATTGAGATTAGCATTAAAAATCAGCCAAGTACTTGGAATCAGGCCTAGAGACCAGAGGCCTTGAGGGTATCTCAAAGGTCAACAAGACCCCATGCTTTACCAATTCAAAGATGAAAGGATGAAAGACTTTTCTCTGAGAAGAATACCCCAAGGCAAACTATAAGTTCAAAGAGAAATGTTAGCTAGACTCTGGTTACCCACAGTCCAGCCATCTAAAAACTCAGATGCCACAGCAGCCCTTGTCTTGGGAGACCAGACTGCTTCTCAAGCCAGTGACAGACCTTGATATCAACCTTGATTTCAAAAGGCTGATTTCAAAAGTATGCAGAGTGTGAAAGTTGTGGGGTCATGGCCATGGAGGTTTCCACACAGATTTCAGAGGAAGGCCTTGGGGGCCAGGCAGTGTGATCACGGGAGGGCAGTGCCTGAAGTTGTGAAAGAGAAGACTAATGTGCAGTGGAGACCATAGAAATTTGGAGATTCCAGAAATGTGTATCATCAGCTAAGAAAAGCCACAGGCTTTGCGCAGAGCCAGCCCAAAGGAGAGAAGATGGAGGTCACAACCAGAGGCAAACCCTTTGGAGCTTATATCTCACCACAGTTTTCCTCAAGAACGACAGAGTTTGCCCTGTTGGATTTAGACTTTTTACCAGTGCTGGAGCTATTAGGACTTTGGCAACTATTAGAGAAGGACTAAATGCATGTTGCATAAAGAGGTGGTCAGGAGTCTTTTGGAGGTCGAGGTGAAATGTTATGGTTTGGATATGAAATGTCTCCCAAAAGCCTCATGTATTTAGATGTTGTAGGGAACCTGTGAGACCACGTGCTGATAAGGGGTAAAATAAGCAAATAAATGAGTCAAACAGACAGTTCAAACAAGTTACTGTCAACGAAATGCAAGCAATAATTAATCAGTGGGCTTAAAGAGGAACTTACTAATCAAATAGTGGGCCTAATAGATACAAAGCTTACTGAGCATATAGAAGCCACAAACAAAAAGTTGGCTGAGGTAAATAAGGAAATAGATAAGTGGAAATTTTGAAAAGAAATCTAGCTGAAAATCAGGATATGAAAAATACATTCAGAAGCAGAGGAACTCGACTCAAATATTGTGAAGACAGAATCTCTGACCTTGAAGACAAGGCTGAGGAAACAAATCTTGTAATTAGGCATGGCTCAAAAATTAGAAATAAGCAAACGAGCTGGATACAACAGGTGGTGGGTGATTCGAAGAAAATCAGTCGCAGAATTATGGATGGGAGCGAAAGAGCAGAGACAGCTCCGAAAGTTATAAAGAATTTATTCATGGAAATGTTGCTTCTTCCAGCTATGGCACCCTCCTGTGCTTCCACCGTGGATCGAGACCTTCTGAAACTGTAAACTAAATATATCACTCCCTCCTTACATTGTGGATGTCAGGTGTTCTGTCCCAGAAAAAATAAGTAAATAATATACCTTTTTAATGGACTTTCTCCCAGTGCCTTGTCTTATTTTTTTAATAAAAACTCATCACCATTAACATAATATAAATGCATATTTATTTACCATTTCTGTCTCCTAGATTATAAATTCCATGGGAACAGGTTTTATATTTTGTTTCTATGATGAATTCAGTACATAGTCGGTTTTAATAAATATCTTTTGAATCAATGGCGAAAATAAATATGGATTTATTCCTTAGAAATGGTCTCATGGAGAGACTGTCATGGCTTCCGTCACCTAACCTTCTGATTATCTGTTTCATCCCTTCAACAAACAAACATAGACCCATGTTTCACATGAAACACCTGGGGCATAATTATGAAACTACTACCTTTAAAATCGTTTTATAAAAGCCTCAGCTTTTGCTTAGCTGTAGCTTTTATATTAGGTATTAAAGTCTAAAAAAAGTAGAAATATTAATGTCTGGGAAGCAGGGAGCCTGACTCTTCCATTTTGATAGACTTCATTAGCAACCTAAATCTGCTTGTCCCGGGTTCCAGGGCTCACCACGAAGACTTGCTCTCCTCCTGCTACCAGTTGTTGTATGTGGTTTCAGAAGCAGAACGACTTGGGTATGTGGAATCCCAGCAGAAATGCAAACGTTCAGCTTCCATTCACAGTTTGAAAAAGAGAACCTCAGGATGATCTGTCTTCACAAAGCACTCCGAGTGATTCACTTAGCTTAGATCCATTGGCTTCGTCAATGGCCCCCGAGCCTTCTGAAGCGTTGAAGGTAACCTCTGGAGTCAACCGGCACGTGTCAAATGTTGACTTTGTTGATTCCTAACTGTGCGACATTAACTATGATACTTCAATTCTCATTTTTCTACTGTGAACATTAGATATTAATAGAATGAATCTTGTCAGTATGATGGGTAATAACAAAAGTTACGGTGTGGGCTCATCCACCTTCTTTGCTGGACCTGTGCCGCTCCACTTCTAGCTCTTCCCCAAAGTAAAAATGACCACGAGAGCTAATGTTTTTGTTTTGTTCTGTTTTTTTACAATTGATTCAAGACTTCAAGGAAGCCAAGACAGTGAAAGAAAAGATACAAAAGAGGACTTTGAGAACTGCTTGAGACAGTGGAACAAGCAATGCAATAAGTGTGTTAGAAGTGAGGGGAATATTTTAAAGGAGACCGATGCCAGTATGTCTCCAACCATAATAATGTTTAGGTAAATATACATCTATTTTTGATTATATCTGTTATCAATGTTAATACTGTATCTTTAACTGAGTGTTTACTATGTACAGGCGGATATACTCAAAACAGTCATGTCATTTACTTCTTGGAACTCTATTGATTGACCTTCATCATTTTATAATAAATATCCTTAAAGTTTTAAAAAAATATTCTGCTGATTCCTTGAATTGAAAGCGATATGCAGTCAATTGTCCACACTACCATTTTTGCATTATTTTAGAAACTCCTTAAATATTGTAATCACAGATCCGTCTCAGCCATTACTTATGTAAAGATAAACAAATCATGCAAAACTGTAAGTTTTCTGTAGTTTTATTATTTGACTTTCTCGGAATTTTTATGTACCCATACATTCATATATTGCATTTGTTTGTTATAAAGAACAAAAAAATTGTTAACGTTAAGTCAAATTGCATGTAAATGACTTAAGAAATATGTTAATGATCTTGCTCCAAATGAATAATTATAAAGCAGGTGCACTTCAGATATGATCATTTAACTGACAACAAACAGCTTCTAATGGCTTCAATAACCCAGATAATGGTGATACCAGAGAAGCCTGCTTATCTCATTGTTCATAGTATCTATTTAATGCACCAGAGAACTTCAGCCACAATCTCTCAGTAGACGCATTGTCCTGTTTATTTAAATAGCAGTCAATTTAAACCCATGAACACCCAAAAGTCAAAATTTCATTATTTTTAACATACTTTTTCCTAAAAGACTATATTCTCCTATGATTAAACCTCTGACAGAAAGAGTTTTGTATGTTTATATAAGGATCCTCTTATACTGCTGAGATTTATCCCCATAGATATTAAAGGCACAGGAAGTGTAGAAAACTGGTGAATACAAGTTATAGAACAAAATAATTTTTTAAGGAAAACTCCCTCTTTGTAGCAGTTTATTCCTGAGCCCAGGCCAAACCACCATCTTGAGTGTGGATGAGCCAGTTATCCAGATTTCAAAAGGAAAATAGGCTTGTTAATAGAAGACAAATTTATTTGTTGCCTTTAGGACCCTTACTTAAGGTGAACATGAATTATACTTTTGAAAACAGACTAAATTTAATATTAATGACTGCAAACATAGCTAGAAGGGAAAATTGGATGTCGATTTCTGGCTTACTTCATTTAATAGTTGAACCTTTTCATCTTAGAATGACTCTGATTATAAAGAAGAAGAATCAGAGTCCAACAAGCTCATGTAGGAAAAGGAATTTATTGATTCAAATATCTGAAAAATTCAAGAGGAGATCTCATCTCAACCACAGTTGGATTCAGCAGGTCAACATTCTGTTCTGCCCCTTGCTGTTGCCCCAGACAGGCTCAATCTTAGTGGTCAAGGCTATCAACAATTTACATTATTCATTACACCAAAGACCCACATCAAGCCAGCTTAAAAGCCTCATCTGGAAAAACAATTTCTTTCCTATGCGATTTGTTACAGAATTTCTGATGAACATTTTGATAGACCTCAGCTGCAATGTATGCCACTTTCTTTTACGCAGAAATGCAGGGAAAGAGAGTAATTCCTTTGAACTGAAGCTTGGGATCCGTGAACTACATGAGAGCAAAGTTTTGGTTATCAAAACAAGTAGAAAAAACACTGAATGCTCAAAACAAATAGTTCTTTCCTCATCCCTCTTTTTCTTACATACATCATATAAAATATATAATTCATAGTTAATACCTTACTCTAAAATACCATTCCATCCTCTGTCCTTTGGTGCATTGTTCAAATCCTGCACCTGTTTCCAGGACTTCTCTAGTTTACATGCAGCCTGTCTTCTAGTGAGAACTTGGCTCCTCCTGGTATGACGGACCATGACCTTGACCTTATTTTAGGGTTCATAACTTGCAACATAATAGTCATTGCACCAGGTTTCTGATTGCAAGTGACAAAGTAAGTTTAGGAGAATTCATATTTTGTTCTTACACAATGTTTTAGAGCTTGAAGTCATTCACCCCTTCTGATGAGCACCGGGCCGTTGATTACCCAACATCTCATAGCACTGTGGCTCGGAACTCTCAACGAAAAAAGGGGGAGGATTCAATGAGATTATAGACACAGGGAGCTATCAGAGAGTGTGGTGAGGACTCAGTAAGTGACAGCTTTTATAGTGCAATTCCTCATCATTATTATTTTATTATATCATTAACATTCTTCCCAGGTGGCTTCTGGTGGGTGATTGCGGATTGGTTTGATTTAGGTCATGTGATCCTCGGTGGTGGGAGAGAAGGGAAGAGAGAGCGTGTTCTTACTGAGCCATAGCTAAAGCTTGGGTTTTTCTCAGGCTAATAAGCTTGCGGTATTTCTGGAAAAATGGAGTAACAAATTTCAGGAGAGAGAGAATAGTGTATAGCCACGTAACTTCCACGTCTTGTTCATTCCTTGAACATTTGTCTTTGTTAAAACTTTTTAGGCTGCGCATATTTGTAAAAGTTTTCTGAACTTAGAATTTAAGTACTCTGACCAAGTGATATTGGTTGCACTAAAAGGAGTATTTAAGGATATTATTGACATTGAAAATGCATTTGACATAACCATGGAGCATATTATTGATAGTGATAATAGAGATTTGGCAATAATTAATGTTAGCATGTCTAAGTTTGTCAGTTTTGGCTAAATAGTATATTAGTATTTTGTCATTTAGGATGCTATTTAGCAGTCACTTTCAGGAAGAAGAATGGTTTAGTTTATTTAAATAACACTAGTTTTACAGGTATAGGTAATATGCATTTATGGTATATACATATATTCTATTTTTATTATTTTCATTTATAAGTTATTTAAATCATAATACAGGGGAGAAGAAAAAAAACAACAGTAGAGTGAAGATATCTACTCTGAAGCATAATAAAACAGGTGTACCTTAATAGGTCTACTAGGAATGTTTTAGCTGTTAGCATCTTTTAAATGCTTCTGCTGAGAAACCATGTTTTCATGACAAGGTTGGTGAGTATTAAACCTGTGACAGTTCTTTCTGGGATTACTACAATTTACAAAAACAATAAAAACCTGCTAAAAACATTTATGTATTTTTAAATGTTGTAATCTAGGGATCCCACTGATACTTGTGGAAGATTTGCCCAAGGCTACATAACCCTGCTTGTACATTGCCAGGACTGCAATCTGTTTTATGACAAAACAGATTCATTTATCTCCAAATAAATAAATTACTTTTGTGAACATTTAGAAACATTTGCATAATTAGGCTGTAAGATCTTAGCAGTCTTTTTCATAATAATTAAACTAATCTAATCTTGGACAGGGTAAACAGACTTACTAGGATGAGAGCGGCCTTCAGGCAAGGAACTTACCGCATTCTACGGGAACTGTAAGGCTGATGATGTTTGTTAATTATGCAGAGCTTTTACTCCCAGTAATAGCAGTGTTTGTATTGCCTGAAGCTCAGATAGCTTCTCCCAGGCACATAAAATTAGACTCTGCTTTTTTTGACATTCTCTTAAAAAAAAAAAACAAAACAAAGAAGATACTTCAAAATGATTATATGCTTTCAACAAGGAGGACATTAACTTTCAACTGATGGTCCTGGATCTGCACACCATTGGTCTATTCTTCAGTCATGTGATCTTATCTTTAGATCTGGAGGTTTTTAGATTATATTCAGATACACAGAAGCGAGGCTCAACAAAAGAGCAGGAAAATGAATGATTATATTTCAGTCCTCAGAAGACATCCTAGCAAATAAATTACTTTGGAGAGCACTCTTTTTATGTGCAATTATCAAAAGGGAATACTGTGAAAAATAAATAAAAATAAATGTCTTGTAAAATTTCAGTGGTTTTTCTAATAGTTATTTTATCAGTTTAGCTTATGTAGTGTTTTTAATGTTGACTTAGCGAAAGGAACAACTGTCTGTCTTCCTTCTTATATCTCGTGTATTTTCCTTAAAGACACCAAGCTTGAAAGTGATCTATCAAACACATTAAGAGATAAATTCCACCAAAGTGACTAACAAAAATTTCATATTGGACTCATTCTGCCTTCTGCTTTTGCCTTCTTTGCTTTCTTAACCATCAGTCATAGATAAGATCCGTGTAAGTCTGTGGTTTCAAACTTTAGCTCAAGAGAATGTAACAGCCTCTGAACATATTGATAGGTCCAAGGCCCATCAAGTTCAAACATGAAAAAGTTAGAAATACCTTCAAGGACTCGAAAGAAATCAAAACAAACTAAAAGGAAAATACTTGAGGGGTGAGTTGGTTACAAAACAAGCAGGAAGTTCCTATGCCTCCTGTGCTATCAGGATGGAGTCCTTCATCTTTGAACTAGGGATGCTCTCTCTGTCTTTTGCCAGCAACTTCAAAATGTCGTCAAGCTAGTTTCATAGCTTACAAGTATGTTAAAATCTCAGATTGTCCACAATTTTTGATACTGAGCTATGAACTAACAAAACCTTACATTGTTGAATAATTGGGCTTAAAGACTGATAGTATAACCCATAGAAAAGAATTTTATATTTGGAGTCTAAGTACATATTTAAGAACAAAAGGCATTGAAATGAATGTGGGAAAATAACTAGTGTATATAATATAAAAATAAGCATACATTTTATTTATTTATTTATTTATTTATTATTTATTGTGACAGGGTCTCTCTCTCTCTCTCACACACACACTCTCTCTCTCATTACATAGCCTAGGCTGACCTTGGACTACATGGCAGTCCCCATGCCTCAGTCTCCTAAGTGGAGTTCTGGGACAACAGGCATGAGCCACCATACCCAGGTTTATGTGAGTCTGGGGAATTAAACTTAGGGTCTTGATCTTGCAAAACAAATGCTTTAACCGCTGTGCCATTCCTCCAGCCCCTTGAATTTATTTTAACCCAAATATGTGGAAGTATATCTTCATTTTCATTTTTATTATTAAACTGTTAAACTGCAGTACTGCTTAAAATGAAATTTCAAATAACCTTTCTCACAAGAAAAAAATTAATTTTTCATAAATAATATTAAACATAGGCCTACAATTTCTTACTGGGTTTGTTTGCCAATGCTACAGCATATATATTAACATCAGAAACAAAACACTACTGAAGAAATGAATACTATATAGGGATAACAATTTTTATAAATCATGTATATAAAAATTATGATCCCTGCACTCAAGGTACAATTTATATTTAGGAAAGCTTCATTTTTGTCAATACTTTAATAATTCATATATCATAGCTGTTTATATAATTTTGAAGGCTTTGTCCCTTTTCTTATTCATTCTCCTTATATTACCATAGATCGTCTTACAAAAAGGCTGACGAATTGCACTTCTACTGGAAACAATCTCTCAATTCTCTGTTGTTTCCCTGTACTGGTTTTACAAGTATGATTATCAATATTGTCATTTCAGGTTCACATTGAATAGGCTAATGTAGTCAAGATTAATTTCCACTACTCATAAATCCACATACTTAGGTGAAACACATTGGCATATGTGAAAGAAAGGAGTGAGCTCTTCCTCCACATGCCAGTCTACCATGCATATTTTTTAACCTCATGTTTATCATATTATATAAAGAATGTGGGCCCTCTGACACAGAAACTTGGGGACACTGTCAGAGTCACTCACTCCACATACTAAATAATAATGGTGAAGTTTTCTTCATTGTATTAGATTTTTTTAAAAATAAAGAATAATGAAACTCATATTGTCTTTCTACAGCTCAATAAATTATTTTCCTATGCTTTGGTTCTTCACTTTATATGGAAACTGACAAAATATAGTTGTGCCAGCTCATTTATGCTTAGACCTAATTACCTACTCTTTTTTCCCCTTTTTTTTGTCACCTTGATCTGAGATATTTGAAATGTGTTTCTTCCCATTGTCCTTCATACCTAAGGGTCATAGTGACTTTTTGTTGTTGCTAGTCTTTGGGTCTCGTTTCACCTTGTTAATAACCTCTCAAGTTAAAGTTGTTCTGTATAACATTTAGAATGGTTTCTGTTGTCCTAATTGGTCCTTGAATGATGGAACAGGATATGTTTTCTAAAGCAGTGATCCCCAACCTTTTAGACACAAATGATTGACTTAGTTGATGACTATTCTCTCAAGGATGTACTTGTTATGCAGCAGATTGTTGAGGCTAGCTTAGAAAAGGTGAGCAGTAGTGGGAAGGAAGTGGGAAGTGAAGCTCCACCTTCTGTCAATCAGGAGCAGATTTAGAATCTAATAGGAGCACGGTGACAAGAGGCAGAACTGTCTTTGCTGCTAACCTCCTGCTAGGCACTCATCTGTCTGTACAACCCCGGTCCTTCCAAGGCCACATGGATGGGCTTGACATTATTTTTAAAAGTTATTTGACAAATGGGATGAGAGGTAGAGCCCAGTGGTTAAGGCCCTGAGTTTGATTCTCCAGCACTGAAATCCTAGCACTCAGGCTGCTGAGGCAAGACAGCAGAGAGAGACCCTGTCACCAAAAAAAGTAGTTATTTATTTGATGTTAGGCGTATGGCTTCTTACAAATTTGTTTCTGTATTGATGTTGATTTATGAGTTTTTCTAGAAAGACTGGAGATGATTTCAAATCATCCTTATCTTTTACAGATATAACAATCATTCTTTTTCGTGGACAAAGATTCTTTTTTATTGAAGTTCTGCTTCTTTATTTGAAGTCATAATTTGAACAATATTAAGCATGGAGAAAGAAACAATGACTTAAGAAGGTAAAAGTCAAAATTATACAAAAATAAAGCAAAATGCTAATGGAACTCAGACTTCTATACATGATTCAGGAGCTTAAGAATTGCATTATGTGTGCAATTTCAGCTATCTTCTTGCCTAATTTCATATATATATATATATATATATATATATATATATATATATATATATATATAGTTTCATGCATGAATTCCAGATTCTCCAACACATTAGAGACATGGAGATGGAGGAACCCATTAGCATCTAAGCTGGCTCCTTTTTCAGAGATCACTCCTTTCCTAGCTGACCATTGTCCCTCTTTCTACCTGGTCACTCATAATGAGATCTTTTTATGCCATTATTATGTGGATTTCATAAGAAGGACACCCATCTATACTCAGTCTTTTGAGTTTGGTCCATTTAACTGAGCATTATTGGTTCAAGGTTGCCCCATTTTTGTTCAAAAGCTTTATATCTTTCTTTATGGCTGCATAGTATTCCAGTGTGTATGGGTACCATATTGTTGTGGTTAGGATCTAGAGTGTCCCCCAAAAGTCTCATGTATTTTGATGTTGTGGATTGTCTATGGAACCATGTGATGTTGGTGGATTGGGGTCTAGCCTGGAGGGGTGGATTACAGTTACGACTAAAGGCTTGTGAGTTAGGATTAACAGCGTTTAGTGGCCACACCTGGATGCAGGAGGGACTAATTACTGGGCGGAGACCTGGAAGGATATATAAGCTGCACCTGCCTTCCTGGAGGACTGGGACTAGTCTCAACTAGCCTCAGCTTGCCTTCCTGTTTGTGATGTCCTGAGAAGCTGCCTCCACCTCTGCCTCTGTCCTGTACTCTGATCGCTGCCGGCCGCCCCTGAATGGATCGTGACCTTGGAGACTGTGAGCTAAATACGGATATGCATGTGCCTTTTTTGCATATTGACTTTATTTATTTTGGGAACATGCCCAATAGAACTGTAGCTGAATCAAATAGAATTTCCGTTTTCACCTTTCCAAGGAATATCCTGACTGCTTTCCATAATGTTTGTAGCAGATTAGATTCCTACCAGCAATGGAGTAAAGTTTCTTCTTTTCTGCAGCCTCACCAGTAATTGTGGTTTTTGTTGAATTCTTGCTGTAAGCCATTCTTACTGGAGTAAGGTGAAACTTTAACTTTGTTTTTATTTGCATTTCTTTAATGGCCAGTGACGAAGAAGACTTTTTCACGTGCTTGTTGGCCATTGGTACTTCTTCTTCTGAGAAGCGTCTTTCCATTTTAGCTGCCCACTTCTAGGTGGGGTCGTTCATTTTAGTGGCTTTATATTTTCCAGTTTTTTGTGTATTCTAGATATTAATCCTTTGTCTGAAGTGTTACTGGTGAATATCTTTCCCGCTTTGGTTGTTTCTTCTCTTTGTTGTTTCTTTTGCTGGGCAAAAGCTTTTGAGTCTAATGTAGTCTCATTTGTTGATTCTTGCTGAGATTTTTTTTTTTGTGTGTGTGCAGTTGGCAATCGGCTCACAAAACGCTTTCCTGACTCTATGCCTTGTAGGGTTTTACCTGTTTTGTTTTCCAGTAGATTCAGTGTTTCTGCTTTTATGTCCAGTTCTTTGATCCATTTCGATCTGATTTTAGTGTGTGGTGACAGATATGGGTCTAATTTCATTCTCCTCTACGTGGACCTCCAGTTTTCCCAACACTATTTGTTGAAGATACTGTCTTTTCTCCAGTGGATCATTTTGGCCCCTTCGTGAAAGAGCAGGTGACTAAGGGTGTTTAAGTTTATTTCCATATTTTCAGTTCTGTTTCACTGGTCCTCTTGTCTGTTCTTACACCAGTACCATGTAGATACATTCACTGTTGCTTTGTGGTATTTTCTGAAATCTGGGATTGTGATTCCTCCAGCTTTGCCCTTGTTACTTAGAATTGCTTCAGAGATTCTTTGTCTTCTCTGAATCCATATAAATTTAAATTATTTTCTAGTTCTGTGAAGAATGTCGTTGGTAATTTGATTGATATTGCTTTGAAACTGTATAGTAGTTCTGGTAGTATGGCCATTTTGACAGTATTAGCTCTTCCTATCTAGAAACATGGGATGTCTTTTTATTTTCTAAAGTCTTCTTCAATCTTTCTGTTAAAGATGTTGTATTTTTATTTGTACAGGTCTTTCATTTCTTTAATGAGGCTTATTCCAAATTGTTGGTTGTTGTTGTTGCTATGGTGAAGGGGGTTGTTTTCCTGATTCATTCTTCTTCAGACTCATTGTCAGTGTATAGGGATACTTGATTTGTGGATATTGTTTTTGCAACCTGCTACTTTGCTGAATTTATTTATCAGTTCTGAAAGTCTGTGGGTGGAATTTTCAGGTCTTCAGTGTAGAGTATTGTCTTAGTTACTTATTCATTGCTGTGACTCAATACCCAACAACCAAAAATTTAGGGGAGGAAAGGTTTATTTTTGCTCACAGTTTCAGAAGGTCACAGTCCGTTCAGGGACAGCTGGCAGCAATGGCAGTACGTGGCAGAGGCAGAGGTGGAGGCAGCTCCCCATGACATCACAAACAGGAAGCCGAGTCAAGGCAAGTTGAGCCTAGTCCTCCAAGAAGGCAGGACAGGAAGCAGTTTACATATCCTTCCAGGTCTCACCCCAGTGATCAGCCCATCCTGGATCCAGGTGTGAAAGGTGTGGTAAGCCCCCTCTACATGCCTGTAACCCAATTTCCAAGCCTGTAATCCGTACCTCCAGACTAGGCCCCAATCTCCCAACAGCACACAGACAATCTATAACAATCAAAATACATGGGATATTTGGGCTATATTCCAGATCCAAACCACAGTAAGTATCATGTCATCTGCAAATAGGGTAATTGTAATTGTAGTTCTTTCCTTCCAATTTGTATTCCTTTTATTCCTTGCTTATTTTTTTCCAGTTCTAATTTTCAACGTTGAAAAGTTGTTAAAGAAAATATTAGTCTGATCATCAAGCTTGTACTTAGAATAAAAGTTTTAGTTCCACACATGAACACTGATGAATAGAAGTATATTTGTAAATATTTAATTTCAATCAATATTTACCATTTATTTAGCTGAGTTTTCAAGTAAGGAAACAAATGATTACAAGGCTAAACTGTTAGATAACTGAATTTCTTTGTAATTTTGTAGGCAAATTTATTTATATCTCACTTGAATAAAAGAAAGCATGACCTTTGAGGGTATGCTTCTGTTTTCCTTCTCTTTAAATCCAGTATTTTGTGTGTAATGACCAGGTAATAAATATTTATTAAAAAATAGACAACAAGACTGAATCCATACTTACCAAGTCATAGTCGCTTCCGAATGAGCTAAATAACAGTCTCATTTTTTTGAAAACTGAGCATTATTTTATGCTGGTTTGCCTAATTAGTTTATGTATGATTGTGCTTCATTTTCTTTTACTCTTCTGTCATTTTTAGACTGAATATAATCATCTTTGTGTTAAATTAAAAGTTAAAGTGACTCATAGTGTTTAAAAATAAACACTGAAAATCATAGTGGTACAAAAATGTGCTTACCTAAGATTGTCTTGTGCTAGGCACAGGTGTGATGGCCCATACTCAGACCTGTGCTATCACCAGTTTTGAAACTGAGAAGTGAACTTTCTAGATACTAGTTTATGTAAAAGAAATAAAAGCCCCAGAAAGCAAGTTCATGACTGAATACACTATATTAATCCAAAAGCACTTCTTGGCACTTTTCCTGAGGTCACCCAAGGGAAAATGTGTTTGCATTTCACAGTAAGCATAAAATTTCTTCTTGACTTGCAGGCAAAACACCAGTGTCATTGACATGTACTACTAATCAGACAAGTGCGGTACATGATAATATATTTTCCTCTGTGAGTAAATGGTATGCTTCAGTGGTTATCATAGCATACAAGAGGCTACCGTCTTTGCAAACACATAGTTTTTCAAGTAATGCGTTCCAATAACCAGCACAAGGCGCTACCCATGTGTGGTTTAATAATTGTAGTGATTGTCATGTGAGCTGTTGGTCAGCACATCTGTATACTCCCCCCAGGCTGCAATCAGTACCAGATGTTCTACCATATTGCTGGTTAATGATTCCACAAGGTATTTCTGACAATCCTAGTGGGGGCGCAGGCCACTGTGGAACATTTAAGTTTGTGTGGGGCATAACAATGACAGCAGAGGAGATAGCATAGTGACTACAGAGACACGTCACCAAAGTCCTCCACCAAACCTTGACCCATGGACAAATACCCAGAAATAAGAAGTACATCTTCCTTCACAAGCATAAAAGTTGTTAGACCTAGTATAATATGCGATCTCTTACCATTGTACAAATGTTTTATAACTGAGCTGCCTCTTACACTAGTCTCTGGTGAACATTTTGCTTAGCTGCTAACCTCTTGATTTTATGATATTTGATTCACTACAAAGAATCTCTGTACTTTCAATCAATGTACTTCTATAATCTTATGAAATTTTTATGTCTATATGTTTTCCAAAAAATAAAAAAAAATTGGCCCACCTGTTAAGGACATTCCAAGTAGGTTTTGTTTGAAAATTACTTTCTTTTTAAGCATTCTGTTTATAACTGTTGAAAGTTTTCATGTGCCAAACATTGTTTCAGGTATTAAAAATACAACAATAATTTTAAAAAATCTCCGTTCTCATACATAGAACAGTAAAGTCAGAGAAACAACATTCTACTGAAATAGCTTATATTTTATTGAAGAAAGGTATGTGAATGATCTAATATAAATCAGTGCCTTTGCATAGTAAAGATTAGCACTGATAAAAATGGCAAACGGTCTTCTGTGACCAGTGCTACCTGGCTGTCCACAGCAGTGGCTACAGGAGCTGGAAGGAGGTTGGCAGTGTGTGTTACTGGCCTGTTGCTTACCCTCTCTGTGCTGAAGGAAAGGCACAGATGCTATCATTTTTGGGCAGCCCCTGTGTGGTGTTTCTCTTTCAACAAGTCTGAGCCCTCCCTGAAGTCCAGAGACATTTGTAGGTTTTATACAATGTGACCATGAATGGTTTCTGCCTGGGTTGACTTCCAGGACTGAACACACTTCAGACAATTCTTACTTTCTTAGACTATAGATAGGGCCTTTTCTCATGCATTCCCCTCCATCGAGGATTCAAATTAGTTTGACTAAGCTGGCAAAGAAACTAGGTTGACATGCCAATTCTTCCTTTGTGTGATCCCAGCAAGTTCTTTGTTTCTTTTTCCTCCATGGCCAGAATCATTTGTCCTCAAATGGTAAAACAGGAAAGACCCGGGCTGGCCAGTCATTTAAGTCTGCCTGGTTTGCAGTGTCCTAGGACAGCCAGAATGGCTAGAAGACAGTGCTAAGGGAGGTTTGCAATCCTTTCTATGCCAACTTCTGCAAGATGAGTACTGGCTGGATTGTTGGTGACGGGCTTTCCAATGACAGACCCTGGCAGCTCTGCTGTGGCTCTGTTGAAGGTGCGACATGAGATGAGAATAATGCAGTACCAGAAAGTGCCAAAAATGTACCTGGAGAAGTGTTTCTATTAACAAGAGAGGAGTTGCAGAATCCTTCTTAGAGAATAGATTCTTGACTGGTAAAACTGGCTAGTTATTTAGTGTGGGCAAAATCTCAGTTCAGTCTTAACTGTACCATGCAGAGATTTCTGTTTCTAGGCTAACGGGGTTCATGATTTTCAGCTCCGTCAAAATTAACAGTCTTGACCTTCATTTTAAGGCGTTGAAGTAACCTTCCTGGATCACTTTACCACTTTGAGTCCTTTCTTTTTGAAATATTAGTTCATATATTTGTGCATTATCTTGATCCTGTGAACACGGAGCATAAGGAACAAGAAACCTAAGTATAAGCTGCTTCTATCTCTGGCAGATTCTATGGCCATGAATGTCCAAATACAGGAAATTGAGGGCTCTATATTGCATCTATGAAGCAGAGTAGCATTTTGGAGAAAGAAAACTTCTCTGTACCTGTATTTTAGGGATCAGGCTAGTTTACGACTAAGTTGTCTTCCTGCCTGAGGTCACTGTGGAACTTTCTTACATCAGCAAGGAGTTACTCTACTCTTTTATCCAGTTTTTTTTTTTTTTCTGTCTTGTACTGTAAGAGAGAAAAGTTTTAAGAGTTTTCAGGACTCTAGTACTTTATACTCTGGAGCAAATAAAATGCCATGCATGTTAATGGAGAACTAGTTATCCGTAAACTTAAGGCCTTTAGAAAAATCATTCTTTTACTTTTAAGAGATAAATCCTCAAATTTTTCACATCATTCTAGCCTTATTATATATTTACTAAGACAATCCTGGATTATCTGCATAGGATGCTAAACCAATTATATGTGTTCTTATAGGTAAGAGGCAGTGGAAATGTTGGTTCACACACACTGAGGAGACGGAAACGTGAAGGCAGAGCCTAAAGTATGAGCAACGAGCAAAGACGAGGCTGCTTCCTGAGCCTGGGGAAGAGCGAGAAGGTTCCTTCTCCAGAGCAACCAGAGAAAAGGTAGACTTGAAGGCAAATTCATTTAGGACTACTTTTTTCATATTAGTGAGAGAATACATTTTTGTTATTAGAAGATTTATTTTTTCGGCAGCCACAGAAACCTCCTATGTTTGAACTATTAGTTAATATTTCCAAACTTTTGAGGAGCTAATCGGTGTCCATGATTGTACCACTCTGTCAACTAGGAAAAGACTAGCTGATTTGTCAGAGTTGCCCCCATCTTTTTTTTCCTACCTCAGCACCTTCATTCATTGGCTCTGTCCCTACTGAAACCTTGGCTTCCTGTTTTGCATTTTGATTCTATTAAACATCAGAAGGATGAACTTTACTAGCCAAACATCTCTGCATCTTTTTATTCTCTCTCTTTCTCTCTCTGTCTCTCTCTCTGTCTCTCTCTGTCTCTCTCCTCATTTTCTATTTATAACCCTTAAGTTTTCTCTTGGAATCTCTTTATAAAAGATTTCTTTGTAAAAAATAAGTGATAGGTGAATGTATAGATTCAGCTTCTTGTATCTTGACCAAAAAATTTTATAATTGGTTACTACTCTTACTGTCTAATTCAGAATAATCTGTGAATTTATCCCAAGCTATGAATCTAATGAGTAAAGTCACCAAAGCCCTTCCACTTTATTTTGAAGCACACATCACTAGAAACATACAACCAACCTTGTCAGAAGTTTTAGCTTTACACACACCACCACTTTTTGCGTAGACCTTTGTTTTTCATATCAGATGTTTATTATGACAAACATAGAGATTTCTTGAGATCAAAAAAATTGTCTGTGATTAATGAAAGTTTAATTTTGTTTATTGAACTAGCAGACACAAGCAGAGAAGTGAGTATGAGGTGATAATTGTGGGCAGTTGTTGGAATGGAAACTCTAGGACTTCTTTGAAACTCTTAGTAGATTAGTAAATATGTCAGAAGGAGGCTAAACTAATTTGTTTAAGACAAACATAGCAAACCAGCAAAAGCTACAAGACCTAAGTTTAAAATCTGACTCAGTTTATTTAAAAAAAGTTTCCTTATTGATCGGGGGTGGGGGGGGCAAAAATAATATATCAGTTGAGACTTTAGAATAGCATGCAAAATCCTCAAGAAAGTGCCTAACAGATAATCGGTACTTTGCTACGAAGTAGCAATTTTTAAAGTGGTATAATTTAGTTTTTGCTACATAAGCAATAACTTTACCACCGAGTTTCTCTAATAATGAAAACACATTATTTTTCACGTTGTGGGTATGTGGACATTTCTTCTGGTCTGGATGAGTGAGCCAGGTGACCTAGTGTCTCAACTGGAGTGGCCAGGGCCGTGGAGCTCTGCCCTCTACGTGGCCTCTCATCCTTCAATAGACTGCGCTTACCGATATGGTGAGGAAAAAAAGACCAATCCCATGTAAGCAAGCAGGATTCATTCATCTCCTAGCTTCCCATTGGCCACAGCCAATTCCGTAGCCAAACTCATATTCAACGGGTTTGAACTAACTCACCTATTCTCAGCTTGACTAGGGAAAAAAAACCCCTACACATCCATTCATCTGTCCTTCCATCAATCCATGCATATATATATACATGTATATATATGTGTATATATGCACATATCTTTTATTTACATGATTTCATAACTTATATGAAAACATAAATTTCTCCACCAGATAGTTCATTCAGTATTTTTAAAAAGACTGCTTTAGGGAATCATCCAATTCATATGAGTGAATACAGCTAATTCTCAAGTTAATAGGCCCCTTGTGTGTTTGCTAAGAGCTGAATTTGGCCCACTGAGTGTGTCACTCACTGCCTTTATTTACATTATAAATTACCACACTTTATTATGTCTACTCCCATATCACTTCCATTATAGTCTATTATTTTAATATAATATGTTAAAATGGAATTAGCAATTAAATTACTACAGCATTATTCATACAACCTAAAGTGTTTGACCTCAATCTCTAGAAGCAGGGGGATTTGTAATTGACTAAACCTCCATCTACATACTGTGATATATGGACTCCCTTAATTGTACATGATACTTTCTAAGTGTTAATGTGGTCAGAAATTCTGCTTTAATTCTACTCATTTCTCATGAGACAGGCTAAGTTATATTTAGGACATCGACTGCCTTCTTGCTTAGATTTACAGACTTCAGAATGCATACCCCGTAGGATTCCTTACAACACTTAAACCCATGTTTCTCAAAAATATTTTCTTAATTAGTTACATTGCATACTTATTTGTAATTTCTATCATATAACTACCAAAAAGTGTACTTACTATTCACAACTTAGTTATGAACATGTGTGTTAGAAACCCCTTGCATCACAGACTATATTTTTTATATTAATGCATGTCTTTCAGTGATGGCCAATGAAATAAGTGCCTAGCATAGTGTCTGGCATATAGCAGGTATATTATCTCTGTAGGATCACAATGAGTCCCTAGGATTGAAAGTAAGTGTTTAAAACAATAGAAACTAATCACCATGGTTCTGGTGGAGAATTTTCCAGAATGAAGGTAGTCACAGAGTCATGTCCGTCTGAGACTAGGTGGGTGGTCTTAGCCTTGCTTCTCACTAGCTTCTGGGGCTTTGCCAGTGACCCTCAGCATTCTTTGTCTTGACACATGCCACACAGTCTGTGTTTTTCTGTGTCTTCTTCTTCCTACGTCTGTCTTCTTACCAGGACACCACTCATACTGATTAGGAACCCACCTACTCTAGTTTTAACTCACTTTGACTAATCATGTCTGGAAGAACCCTATTTCCAAATGAGATCTCATTCTGAGGGTCTGGAGGTTTGGACTTCAACACATCTTTTTTAAGGGCGTATACAACACAAAACATACTAGTAGATAATTAACACGTATTTGTGGAAATACCAACACGATGAAAATTTACCAAGCATTACTCTGTGCATTTTATTAAGTTCCCGGTAATAAATGGTAAAAGGCGCTATTTGAAAAATAGCAATTTATGTGGTTAAACTTATGTAAAAACCTACAAATATGTTTAGTCTCACTACTGCCAAAAGATAGGAAATCAATGTCCTATTTTAAAGGCTAAGAGTTTTAGACAAAATGGAGGGTAATTTACTTACTTTCTTTGACAAAAAATTACCTATTGTGCTTTTACGTTTATATGTGTGAATATATAATTATTGCTTTAATTAATAAACTGTAATATATAAGAGGATTGTATTTATTTTCATTCTTTTTACATACAACATTTAGCATAGCACTTCATATTAGATATTAAATAATTGTTGAATCACAAATTGAATTAATACAACAGTTAGAATATTGGCCAAAATTTTCTTTTACAATAGCTAGAGAAAGTGTTTATTATACACTGTTACACATTTACATATATGTTTTTATGCCATAAATATATAAATTATTGCATATTATGAAAATATTTTACCTGAACAAAAATTTATTCTAAATTTTACATAAATCTACACATATAACTTTTACATTAATAAAATATAAACAGAATTACTAAGGAGATGTTTATCTACTTAGATGAACAGATTCTTTTCAAGTACTTTGCAAGCTCTTAGTTGCATATAAACATTAAGTATGCTAATTACAACTACTAATTATCTACTTACTATATGAGCTCTTTCTCTTTATAGCATTTATGCAATCCTTCTTTAGGTGACTATATGCACTGAAAATTTCAATGCTAAGTCCTGCGTACCCATTTTAAATTAGTTTTTAAGTTATGTTAGCGTTGTTTTTCATATTCAGTCCAAGTTTGTGTTTTCTGCTAGGGGAGCGATCTAACTGCTATGCTTTTCTTTCAGCCACTTCGTGTTTTCTATATACCCTGAAATAAAATAGAATATATTTGTATTACACACACACATACACACGAGGGAGAGTTTCACTAATTATTCCTCTTCAGTCCCAAGTAAATCATATTCTCCTTAGAATTTATGGAATCACCTTCCTAATTCATGCTGTTAAAAATGAATTAACTTGTTCCGATATTTTAGAGAATATCTAATTATTTAATTATCTCCATTATGTGAATAAAGCTGTAGTGAATTCCCCTCCTAGCACCATCACGCTCTTCCTTAGGGATGAGCTTCATTTGAATGCACAGCGAGTTCATCCTCGCACACATGCACACTCGCACACATCAGGTGATATAACGCTACAAAGCAATTTTAATTTAAACTATTGAGAATATGCTGTATTTTAAAATCGTCTTCCTCCGAGAATGATATAAAATGTTGAGGCGTGTACTCCTGTGAGAGACGCTGTAAATGTTAGCTTTCAGTCCTTCTCCGGAAACCGTGCAAGAGACCATCTCCAGTCCCTCTTTGGGCTCTTGTGGGAATAGAAATACCACGCTCTTGGCTTGACATTAGCGCCATTTCCCAATGTTACCATGGTGATCACCTATGCAGCACCACTAACCCTTCTCACAACAGCTCAATTTGAGATTCAAGTTTCACGTTTCCATGATTATGGGAGGGTAATTATTTCATTACTCCAGGGAAGAAGATTTAGGAGGTAAATAGCTCTTCATTAAATCTTAAATGATTTTAGTCTTTTTAGGCCACCAAAATGCCAAATATTAAAGTGATGAAATTCAAAAGAGTAAAACATGACTGGGAATTGAAAAAATTCAATTTTGGTGTAGTAAGACCATAAATATGTGTTCTCTAGTGAAAACACGCTGCATAAAGTGTAAGTATATTGTGTCAATAATTCATGATTAAAAATAATTGCCATGTAAAATAAATGCGTAGAAATGTTTGTGTATATATTGGAATGGCAGTGCCCACAAGGACAGCTGGGTTTTATGAACTGACCTGGTTTGGGAGAATATACTGTCATCTATCATAATGCTTATTTTTGTCTGTGCATCTAAATAAGAATTTCATCGTAAAAGAAAATCTTTCCTGTACAAATAATCATTTATGAGAATTGTTGCTTACTTACTGTTGGTATTTGAAGATTATGCAGTTGAAAATAAATATTAATGTGAAACATTTTCAGAGTGTACTGGATTTCATAAAATGTTGTGAATTAAAGATACTCGGAGTTTTTTTTTAAATAGAAAATAAGTGATGTTATATGTGATGCTGTTTAAGGTGGTGTGCCTTCACCACAGCACAGGAGAGTATCTTGATGGGATGTAGCTCACCTGAGCAAATCGCAACTCCACTGGAAGGACCCTTGAGACGCTGCAAAATTTTTGGCCAAAAATAATTGGCTTACCTATGCAGCGTATTACTTTAGTTATGTCCACCGCACGGCAAACATCTCAGATCACACTGTGTTCTTTCTAAAGATTTTTTTCTCTTCTTTTTCTGTGACAGAGTCTATTAAACATTTAAAGAGAGAATTAAAGATACATGAAGTAAAGATAATACAAACTGTGACAGAAGTTGTGCAGTTAAAGATTACTGAGTCAATTTTGGTATGAGATCTCAAACTTGTATACCTCATGCACTTACAGAGGGCAAAGAGAGATTAATCATTTTCTCTTTCCCAGAGCAAGCTCTGCCTAAGCCCCCTTTCACTTTCCAGGCCTTTGATATTTCCCAGCACAGCACCTCCCTGCAATGGTGACAGGATTTTTTTTTTTTTAAGATTAGTGGAAGGAAAATTAGTCAGAATTGATTGTTGGGAGGCTCACTGATTAAGTAATTAATTAAAAATTATTCATTCATTCATAAACCTCTGGAGAGGTGAGATGGGAAGGTTGAGAGGCTCAGAATGCCTGTAGACATCAGTGCTTCTTAGCTTGTTATTTGTATCGAATCCATCACAACATCATCTAAAGTGTCTATCTAGTTTGTACAGAAAGTAAAGACCAGGAAAAGGGCAGTCTCAAACATAGCTATTCATTCTCAGTAAAATCACATGAGTCATAGAAAGTCAATGAGTATTACAATTTTCAGAGCTGGATTCCACATTTTAATACAAAACAAAAGTAGACTCCTGAAAGTATTCTTGAGTAAATCACGCAAGAAGGTTTCAGTCTCATAGCTACGTACTTCATATACTTTTCAAGGTACATTGGTAGAGCAAGATAAATTTTGCTACAGTGCCAAATAATTCTAAGGACTTGATGCTACCAGATTTACTTTAAAATAAGTTAAAGCTCTCTGTGGATCTGGTAGCCCTTTAGCACAACTTTCCTGATGACTCTGGATAGCTGGGTAGACTTGTGGCTTCTTTATTCTCTTCCAAAAATGTTGTGGTGTGGCAGGTGGAAAGAGAGAAGGGAGAAAAGAGAGGAGGAAGTGAGAGAGAGGAGAGAGAGAGATGGAGAGCGAGAGAGAGAGAGAGAGAGAGAGAGAGAGAGAGAGAGAGAGAGAGAGGTTGCCTAGCCTGGAAGTGCCTTTTTATTTTTTCATTCATATTTAATTGTACAGAATCATTAGTCTCAGGCTTTACCTGAAAGCCATGGGATGGGTCCAGATGGAAAGCATAACCACTATTAGGAAGTCATGGATGAGTATCTGAGAGAGAGGAAGAAAAAAATAAAAGAATATGCAGGAATTCTAAATTCTAGGAAAGCACATCTTTATTTTTATAAGACATGATTGACCATCTCGCGATGGTATGTTATATAATTCTGGTATAAGACAAAGCCTACAATGAGACCAAGGAAAGAGCTGCCTGAATGCAGTAATCATGTGCTCTCTGGCTTGGAGGGGAACGGCAGGAGGAATCCACAGTAGACTGAAGGAAGGACACCAACCTTCACACCTTGAAATAAAAGAAGATATGCCAAATAACGAAGGCCTTACTGAGAAAAATAGCAGGAGGGGAGTGACAACGTTTTCATTCATGATTGTAGATTGCTGGCTACCATACTGTCTCACAAACAGAAGGATTTTCTAAAATAACTCCTTGGTTTCATTTTGTTCTAACAGCTCTCGAAACTATCCTAATGAATTGCCCAAAAATTGTTAATACCCGTGTCATCATAGGCCATCATGTAAATGAGCTTTAAAAGGTAGAATCTGAAGAGCAATCTTGCCATTCATTTATCTGAGCTAATTATAATGTAGGAATAATCCTCACAGCAGGTGAAAAGTGAGAAAAAGCATGCTTTTGCGGGAAGACAAAACATGCTGGGTTTTGACATCAAAATTTTGGAAGAAACAAAGAGATTCTTGTAGAGTATTTTAAATTTGTTGTTTCTGTTACAATCACATTTTTAATGAGTTTTTTTGTTAAGAGTTATGGAAGATTATGTTGCTGTTCATTTATGGTGAAGGAATATAATCTAGTCTATTATTATTTTAATTAATATGTTCTTCGCAGAGTTGACAAGATCTGGAAGATGTGACACTTGAAAATCAATGGATATTCAAAATCTGATTGGTTTATCTTTAATATCTATGTATTTTACAGCTATAATTTGGAGAATATATTGTATCCTACTAAGGAATTTTGGCATAAGAAAAGGGATAGAGGTCTGCAGCTTCATTTATGCATATAGCTACGTGAGGTTGGATTTGCTACTTGGAGCCGCAGGACACAGGAGAAGAAGAGGAGAAGCTGCTATGGGATTGTTGGGCCCAGTGCAGGTCTTAATGGACGGCACATATTTTCCATAACCCTTACTTTGATTCCCAATGTCGGGCATTCTCTTCCTTCATCTTTGTAACACTGGTTGTTCACCTTTTAGCACATTCAGTTACCTTTGCTTTGAAGCCTAAAACCCTCTATTTTGAAACCAATCTGCCCAATTGTGTTGAACGTGTTCCAAGAAGCTCAAAAGGAGAAATTTTTAAGAAAGGTTTGAGTAAGAAGAAAACTTTAAACTGTTCCCAGAATTAAATAGTAGTTTTAAATGTCCTCATGTAGTGAATCAGTGTGACAACGTTTTAATTTGTCCTGTGTGAGAATTGTTGCACAGTCACCATAGGTGAAGAAAAACTGCCAAGTTTGGTTGTGCGGTTGTTCAGGGGAGGGCGCCTCCAGAAGCTCATTCAAGTTGAATGGACCAGAAACTCATAAACATCCTCTAATTTGCCCATTCTGTGGTTGGATAGACAGGTAGCTAAAAGAACATTCTAAACCGCAGAAATAATCTCTTTATTTTTAATAAAATGTCAATAGAAATTTTTCTATGACATATTTCCTGAGGACTTTGTCTTCATTTTGATTTCAGTTACTGAAAATTTGGGAGATGCATATATTTACTATTGTTTGTCCAGTTCAACTTTGTGTTTCAGTGTTAATATATTTTGTTAAGAAAAATTACACAAGATTTTTAAATAAAGCCAAGAGTAACTAGGTGTCTTCCCAATGCAATTTTATCATTTCATTTTATAGAAAAACGCACCCATATTGCTTTAGCTATTCTCTAATGAATCATTTTTAATATTTTCAATGTCCATGTTAACTTTTCTTTCTGGTTACATCCTTGAAAGATATTAACTGGTTTGGATGGTGGTCTGTGGACAACAACAAATCCATTTAAATCCATTTTTATGGGTACTAACAAATTCATTGATAGATTATATATATCTCTGTTTCTCTAAATCCCCTTTGAACCAGACTTACTGTGTTACTGGCTCCATCACTAATTAATAAATGAGATGTAATAGTATTTATTATGCTTAAATAAAAATCTTGTTTTAAATGTAGTTTGAAAAAGAATACCTTAATAAATGAATTATAAGCTCATTTTACGTAGAAGCTTCTTTTTACATAAGGCTACATGAGAAGTTTTAAAACATGACTTTCGAGTTTGAAAAGGAGATGTGTTTCCATATTAAAAATCTGTTATTAATAAGTTTTTAAACTGATTATGGTATTAGTGTACACATGTAGTAAGACTATCAGTCTCATTAGAAAGAATGTGCTCATTTAGGCATTATATATCAAAAGTTTTTCCTAAGAACATTTCTAGATTTTAATATTTATACAAAATATTATACAAAAGAGCTAAGTAATTTCTGTGTTTTGCAAATGTAAGTTATAGCATGCTATACATATGTTTGTTTATTGTTTTGGTTAACTGTTTTTTTAAAAAAACAAATTTAATAAGGGAGAACAGCACACAGTATTGATGATAAAGTTTCTGTGCTTGATGTTTGCATTGCTCATAAACTTGATTGTGAAAAATGATACAAAAACATTGCAAAAGATGTTCATGAGAAGATTAAACTTTTTGTTTCTAGTTTTATATGAATTTTTTTATTTCACCTCTTCATATACACGAATCTGGGTCCAAACAAGAGACAAAATGGTTTGTGTAAGTTGGATTTGATTATAAAGGCATTGTTTATAAAGGTGTGAGTGTGACACAAGCCAAACTACAAGGGATAGTGCATCTAGGAGCAACAGGTGTCTGCTGGCTGGCGAGGAGGTTTCTGGTAGGGGCAGTGTCCCGCACTGAGGGAGTTGACCTCAGAGCTCCCTGATGAATATCATCACTTTTACTCTTGTCCCATCTCCATCTCCTATCAATACACTCAGCTGGCTAAATCAACACAGAAATAGAAAACAAAAGAATGCATGGATACAATCGGTGTTGGCAGGCTTCCTAGGGGAAAGAGTAGGTGAGCCCAGAGAACGGAGATGTAAGAGAATATGGAAGATGTCCTTGGAGTCTGGTAAATATTCAGCAGAGATGCTAGGTGCCAAAGTAGAGTATAGCAGAAGCCCGGACGGAAAGGCTGAAATCTAAGGTTTATTCCCTTCACACTTCCAGCCAAGGGAACATCTAGTATTGAGTGAGAATACTGCCTATCCAGATAAAGAATCAGCTGTGGGGTTTAGTATCAGTAAACTCAGAAAAGATAACATGGATACCACGAGAACAGGTATTCTACTGCATTAACATTCTAAATACAACTCACCGGATGGCAGAGAGACAGTCCAGTTCACCTCCCTAACTTTACTTCTTTTCCAAGTGTAAAATTACAATGTTTCAATACAACGAGTGCTTTGCCAAAGCGGGAAAATAAAAAAGTACAAACATTTTCATTACGTTTTATATTGCCTTACTTCTAAGTATTGCTTTTCAGAAGAGCAACTGAAACAGCATCTTTTGCATCTTTGTGTTATTATTTATCAGTGAATTCTCCCTGAAGGAGGTAATCAACATCAGATTGTTCAGGTCACTTTAATCAGATCTCTAATAGTTTATTCTACTCTGTGAAGTTGATGTTTACTCCCTATATAATGAGGAAGCAAGAAGGGATAAAATGGTCACCTGCAAGAATTAAGCATTTGTATCCCAATGGGAAGAATCTTTATTTTAATTAGATATTTCTCTCAACTATAAAAGAAAAGGTAAGATAACGTCTCTATTATGAAAGAAGCAACTCAAGGTTAAGTACTTCCCGTGGGCAGTAGTTGACCCAGAGAAGACAATGAGCAGATTGTTATTTAAGCAAAGATTGAGTGCACTGCTAGCCTTGGGGCCTGGAAGGCCCTTTCTGAATTTCGATACTGCGGCTGGTGTGTACAGCCTGGTTCTTGTCACGTGTGCGCTTCGCCTGCCCGCCAGCCTGCATGCCTCTGCTGACTACGGGCAGCTTGATATTGTCCTCAAAGAGAACGAGGGCGCTTGGGCAATCCCCATGCCGAGTATCAACATAGTATTGATTCATTTTTAGCGCATCATTTCCACTTCCTAGCAACAGGGGTGAGATGGAGACAAATGGAACTTTGAAACAGATGAGACCCAATATTCAAGTTGGGAAACTGATATTCCTTCTCCAGTGAAATTCTTCCAGCATAGAACATGCTGAAAGTATATCTTTTCTCCAAAGAAATATAGTGCTCAATACTTTAACAACTATAATCTAACTTTATCAGATTTGTTGTTCAAAAAGCCATTGATAAATAAATCTCCTAAGATACTAAGAACCTTATTATGTACCTTTCATTTAAATTATTGTTAAATAAATATACATATGTATATCTTCAAAGAAGCATATAGACCTTTACTAAATCATTCCCTTATTATTCAACTGTTCGTTTACTGAGGCACACTCTTAGGTATGCTAGATTCCAGAGACGAACAATAGAACAAGTCAGGTTCATATGCAAACTCACAAAAAGTACAAGTGGCCATGTAAGCACAATGCTTGCTTACTAACCACAGTACAAGGCAGTGGTAATAATTTTCTTTTCTTCTTTTCTTTCTTTTGCTGGTATGGAGAAATGAACCAAGCCCTTTGACTGAGCTATTCTCTCAGTGTTTTATTTTTAATTATCTGTATTGGTATGTGGTCTTGCTAGGTCATGGTCCTCTTGTTTCAGCTTCCACAATGCGTTCATGAGCATTACAAGCACAAGCCACCATGCCCGACTGACATTCAATTCTTAGGGTGCGAGTTCTGAGAAAGCCATGGTTATGGCTGGGATCTGGAATATCCCCCAAAGCCTCTTGCATTTGTATGTTGCAGATTACCTATGGATTCTATAGGCTATTAAAAGGTGGGATCTGTTTGGGAGAGGTGTATTACATGTATATGGTAGAAGACAGGAGTGTGGTGGAATATAGATTATAGGTGAGTTATAGGTTACAGTTGTGTGGCACATTACCAAGTAGGTGACCTAGAAGGAAAGGATTAATGTGGGTGAACCTGAAAGGAGCAGAACATTGTGGCTGGACCCAGAAGAGGTCGATCATTGGATTATGATCGGGAAGATTGTAGCTAGCTTCATCCTTCCTCTCTGACTAAGCTTCCATCTGTCCTCTCAAGAACAGCCAAACCTCTACCATCTGCTTCTGCCATTACCAGCTGCCCCTGAATGGAACGTGACCTCCTGAAACTGTGAGCTAAAATAAATCTTTCCTCCCTTAAGTCACGCATGTCGGATATTCTGTCATAGCGATGAGAAAGTAATTAAGATAGTCATAATTATACCACAGCTTGGAAAATAAATAGGAAATATTCAGGAGGAAGATGTCATAAATGTTTCTTGAGCAAAAGAAACAGTTTGTAAAAGAAAAATACAAGATTTCTCTAAGAAAACTACAAGCTTTCTTATGGTACTGTAAGCAGTCGATTATTTTTGAAGCATATATTTCAAAAGGAAAATGATGACATACTAAGCTGGAAAGGTAGGTGAAGGGCAGGTTTTTAAGAGTCTATCTTATGTAGAATGCAGGCAGAATTTTATTTTATAAGGCATTTAGGTTCTGACAAGTGTAATCATTAAAAATTCACCCAGATAAACTTAAGCATTCGTCATTCGAATTAAAGAAACTGGTAACAAATTGTTAAACAGAACAATTGAGGAAATGCCCTTGAGGTGTCAGTGGTAATGAAGTAATAGCATTCAACATTCATCTAGAAGAAACAATAAAAGGGACTTTGTTACAAATGGATGTTGGGGAAGGCAAGGACAGAATGACTTACAATATTGTGTGTGTGTGAAAGAAAGAAATAGAAAAATAAAATTGTGATAGTAACATATGGTGTAGAAAAACAATAACAGTTGGTAGAGTTTTAACCTTGTTGACCTTGAAGGTGGATGTCTGTTAACTAGCTGGGTGTTATGTTTGACACTCAGGAATAAGAATTGAGTTAGGTACTGCAAAAATTCCTAAACACAGTCACAAATTGTAATTGTACACATTATTCTGTTACCATATCAAAGGCTCTCTCTCAAAGAACAGGTCTACAATATAATATAGGTGAAATAGAAAAAAATCATTCGCAGTTCCACAAAGTTAAATCTATTCTTAGAATTTACCAGTTTCTATCATGCTGTACTTCTCCTATTTCACTTTTAAAATGACTGCAAATATCTAATCACTATTATGAGGCTTTTGGTAAAGTCGCTATTATTTCCTGTATTAAACTTTTATTTGAAACAATTTTAGACTTTCATAGATATACAATTCTTTGTACAACTTAGCACATAGAATTTTTGCATATATTTCACCCAGTTTCTTTCAATGATTTTATCATGGATAATCTTAGCAGAACTATCAAATAAAGCACAGTAGAATAATCAAACTGATATTTATATAATGATGCTAATTAAACTACAAACTTTATTTACATTTAATCAATTTTTCTATGTACCTGTGGTTTGTTTTTATGGTTTTGGAGTACAACTGGCCCCATAAAAGTTTAATACACATATAGGTATGTAACAACTGTCATACAGAATGGTTCCATGGCCTCCCAAACACCCCTCTATGTACTTGGTCTTCTTCCTATTTATAGCTTTGTCTTCTTAGGAATGCTACAGAATTGGAATAGTACAATATGTAACCCATTAAAGTGGCATCCTTTACTCAATATAATGTCTTTGGGTTCATCCAAGTTGTTAAGGGTATCAATTGTCAAACCTTTTTAATGAAAAGCTTGTAAAGCTTGTTTCTGGCCTGTAATTACTTTTAGATTTTGACCATTGTAGTTAGCCATGATAATGCCTCACTTATCTCTATAAGATTAGAATTGACCAAAATATATTTACACACAAAAAGACATGGGGATCACTCAAGGCACTGGACTTTGATGAATACCTCATCATTTGAAATCACATGGCATTGCAAGTAAGTAGAGCCCATTTAGTCTCTCAGGACACGACAAGTGGCAGGAAGTTAGGATCTGAGATCTGCATGGCTATGTTGAAACAAGCAAACTCGAGAAGCATACATGGTAGGGTGTTGCCTCAGCATGCATTGAGGTTGGAATGTCTTGATGCTAGTCTTTAAAAAAAAAAAAAGTGGTCAAGACCCTGTACCATCTGTGTTTGATCTGTGGCAGATACATATCTTTGCAAATATAAACACATATTGCATCCTGCAACCATACACCAAATGTCTCAGCTACTGCTGCAAAAACTGGGCAGGATTTTTGGCTACCAGGCCATGTGTCTCCTAGGACCAAATGCACAGAGAGAGCCAGCTCTCACAGGGTAAGAGGCCCATTTGTTAGGGTGCCTCTGATGTTTTTGACGGGTATTTGAGCTTACATTCTTGATACCTTTCAAACTCTTAAAGCTAGAACAAGAAAGCTTCTGTTTTGGATTAGTTATCAAAAAATGTGATATTGATCCAATTACAGCACAGAATGATCACAAGCATAGCTAACAGCCAGAAGCTTATGAAACATGGCAAACTGCTGGTGAAGAACATTAGAAATAATGGCTACTGAAGGAAATGAGGGAAACAGTGGTTATTTCCTGCTTTTTTTCTTTTCAACTTTTATCTTAAGTGTGAAGTACAGTTGACATCAATGCTAGGAGCACTGCCTAACAGGAGACACTAAACATCTCAAACCTTCTAGAGTACAGGAAGCCTGGAATCATATACTTAGTAAAATATACCCAAAATACACCTTTACTAGGAGAATTTATTAAAAGACAGCCTGAAAACATACAAGACCTACTCAAACTTGCATTATTTGTTAGATGTTTACCAAGCATTTACAAAGTAATCTATTTTCGTCATGTGGCTTTGAAAGGCTTGCACTCTTTCTTTGCTACCCTTGTACATTTTGTATCAGAAAAGTGCCAGGCTCATGATAGGAGCTCAGTCGATGCATATTAAATAGAACAAAGTCTTCTTGACTTCCATAGACAAAGCCAGGTGCCCTATGGCAAATGCAGCATTGTTTAGTCTTGAGCAGTAATTATAAGCCACTTTCTTTACCCACATACATCACTGGACTAAATGGTAGACACCTTGAAGGTAAGGCTGATGTTGTTTTCACTGTGGATCCTTGGTATTAACCAAAACTCTTATTACATTTTAGGCAGCCTAGAAAAACTTTTTGAATCAACTAATGAATGCATGAGAATGTATATCGTACCCAGTGAGTCACTCTCTTTAGATATTTTTTCCTTCATGTGACCTTTAAAAATAATTCATTTATTGTATATAGTGTATTTATTTTGTTTTATCAATTATAAGCTTTGTAATCATTGAGGGATAACAATACCTTATAGATTTCTTTTCCTCATTTGTATAGACCAATAATCCTCATGCTGCTACTGAGGGTTTTAGGGAGAACAAAACAGATAATCTAATGTAAAAGAATATGTGTGTGTAGTTTATTTTAAGACATACATGAAGACTTTGTATTTCAAGTCACTCAATTGTACTTTGTTATTGATTGTGCTGATAGCTGATTAAGAAAATTATTTTTTATTTTTCTCCCATTTTTATTAATCTATATATGCGATATATAATGGTAACAATGAGCTTGAATATTTTGTGCAGATATAGATCACATCAACACAAGAATCTCTTCTCCTCCCCATTTTTGGCTCTCCCGCACGCTTCCAATCCATCCTAACTCGCACTGTCAGATCCATTTGATTCGATCAAACACCTGCATTCTGGGTTTCTCATATTAGAGAAAACATATGATATTTAACCTTCTACTTTTGACTCACTTCACTAAGCACGATAGTTTCAAGATGTGACATTTACCTACAAAAGCCTAGAATCTAAAGCCATCTTCCTACGGTCTCAATCCACATATGCCTACCATTTCTATTAGACCATGCCATAGCTCATGAACTGGGCATATGCATAAACTATCTTCAAAGATGTTTGAATTCTCACAATTATCCCAAGTTCTTGGATGCTTCTCATAAGTCAAATTGTAGATCAGGCTTGGCTGACCAATGACTTGAGGCCCTATGCATTCTAGCTTGGCTTTGAAAAAGAACCAAGACAAATTCACAAACTTTCTTAAAACATCATGATTTTTTTTTTTTTTTTTTGTAAATGATAGCATGCACTGTGAGAGTGAGCTTTGCAGGCAACAGCTAAATGGAATTAAATAATCAGAAGGAGTCTCACTTGCAAATGCTGGAGCATTATCCACGATGTACACAATGATTGCAAACAGTCCATCCAGAAAAAACAAAAAAACCACTGAGGTCAACTAATACAATATTCCATCATTTCTCTTTGTGATCCTGGGAGATGCAACTCCTGCTGCTGCCCACAACATAGGAAGCAGAGGGTTAAATGACAGCTTGAGGGGCTACTCTCTCCCTGGAGAGCTGGTAATGCAGGCTCACAAGATCATAAACTTCACATAACCTTATTATGTGATTTTTAGTGATCTTGCACTACTAGATTGTACAGTTCATAAATGCAGACTGTGGCAACAGGTGACAACAGCCACTGTGCAAGAGAGCGGGCAGTGCAATGCTGACTCCACTTCTTATGCCCCCACAGAAAGTCAGTCACACCAAAACCCGCGCGTGTCAAATGTTACATGAGTGTGGGTGACTTGGAAAGGAGAAAGGATACATCATTGGTAATAATATTTCAGCCTACCGATATGAGTGTCTGCATGTGAAGAAAGATGCTTATTGATATTAAGCAGAGGTGTAAGATTTCTTATTTATGAAACTTGGGCTTGTGTTATTTTGTAAAAAATAAGTTGAATATTTTTAGCAGTAATAATATAAAACTATGAAATAGATCAAAGTTTTCTATGCATGATATTTTTATAAACACATATAAAACCTTACTTATATCAGAAAATGACTACGTATTTATTAATTTTTGACATGTGTAGAGTTGGAATCAGACGTTAAATTCAAATAAAAATTTAATCATGTCTCTGATTTTTTTTG
Organism: Ctenodactylus gundi; assembly: GCA_004027205.1. Taxonomy (NCBI): domain Eukaryota; kingdom Metazoa; phylum Chordata; class Mammalia; order Rodentia; family Ctenodactylidae; genus Ctenodactylus; species Ctenodactylus gundi. Next base: position 99,202 of record PVKB01003795.1, read on the forward strand.
GTAGTACTAGAGATCAAACTGAGGATCATCACGTTGAGCTGTAATCCCAGCCCTTTATTATTTTTTAAAATAGAGTTTCCCTAAATTGCTAAATTGTCCATGGTGGGCTCAAATTTGCCATCCTTTCACCTTAGCCCTTCAAAGTGCTGGCATTACAGGCATGTACCATCATGCCTCCCCATAATCCCTGTGTTCCCCGAGAAAAACAACATCCCTCACTTCACAATTACACCTTATTCATATCATTGCCTCTTGTTAGAATGTACATTTGTGAACATCTATTTTTATAAGGATAAAACACCGAAGTGCAAACTTAAATCATAGAACTTAATGTGGAAAATAATGGGAACTGGAGGGGACTGGGGGAAGGTCAAAAGAGAGAAGGGAAGGAACTGTAACTTTGCCATGATATGTATGTGCACAAAATACTCAAGATCAATGCAAACTTTATGTTTTATATTTGTACATATCAATAAAATGGGGGAAAATAGGACAAATATTTCTAAGGAGAATTTTTAGGAACTCAGTAAGAATTGAAACAAATTCCATGAAGCCAGACATTGATGTATTAGTCTACAAAAAGCAAAGCAAAATATTCCATTCCTTTCAGGTTTATGTTGCCGTCTTTAATATTCTATTAACATATATTTTCAAAGTTTTGTTACCTAAAGATGTTAACTGCATTACGTATTAATTTACACATAGCCCAAGACAAGTATTCTTTTCTCATTACAGCCCAGGAAGCTAAAGGTTTGGACATCATGTTCTAGATTATCAAAAGGAAGTTTTACAGTTAGGGAGAAAATAGCCTCCCCCGCCCCCCCCTCCCGCCCCTCAGAGAAGCTATGTGCATGTCTCTAGAAGATAGCTTAACTGACTCAGAATTCAGGTCCCATCAACATATTTGCTCAAAAAAAAGACAATGGTATCTGTCAAATATTGTCAGGCTGCAAATAAATGACACGGACAGTTGAAGACAAATATGGTAAGCATTTCCTTTTAAGTATTTACTATATAATTAATTGAATAGCCTGAAAATGGGCAAAAGAACAAAGGTAGGAGTACCCAAAACAATTAAATGTCAACACCTAATTCAGGGCTATTTATTTCTGCTCAAAGAAAGCGGCTATCAAGTTATAAGAATTCAAAACAAAACCAAATTTCTGCAAATTGACAATATAGTCTCATTGTAAATAAAATTATTTAAGAGAAGAAAATGATGAAAACAGTTCAGGACCAAGTTTACTCTAAGTGTAAGGATCAGAGTGTTGTCACTGGAAGTATTGAGCTAGGGAAGCTCATCCTGAGAAGCATGTTTAGTGAGATTATTTGGAAACAAGGTTCCCAGCTAATGGTAGTCGGAGTAAATGTGTCTGTCACAAGTGATCCGTCAAGGTCATTAAAGAATGTCAAGATAAGATCTTGATCTAGATTAGGAGCAGCTCAAAGTGCTATTACAGAGCATCTGTTGCTAGTTTTGGAAAACCAGTGGAATGCTTTGAACTTGTGAAGAAGTGGGTTGCATATTTTTCCATTTGCGATGTTTCAAAATGTGTTCCAGCTATTATTTAAAATGTATGTGTGTCTACCAAGAATGCATTTTAGGTTTTTTACCTATTCTTCTGGGTTCTTGAAGTCCTTTCTTATACTGATGAGTTACGTGTGTGTGGGGGGCCACTCTCTTAAGTTGTGTAGCCTACAAAGAGATGGAACTCCCCCTTCAAACTCAGATGTGGATCTGTGCTTCGATCTTGTCAACTGTAGTGATCAAAATGTGTTAATTACTCTATTCAATCTGATTACACAAATTAATCATATAGAAATAGTGCCATGACTTATGAGGAATGTTAGAAAAAAATGTATCAGTACTCAGTTCACTCTCTCATCCTTTTATGTTTTAAAATTTTATAATAATCAAGAGAAAATGGGTAGTGATGGAAGAAAGCCTTGCCCTTACTGGTGGTAGTATGTTCCAATTTGGTTATCTGTAGTGTAATGCATGTATTACCAGTCATCCTATATACAAGGGTTGCTGCGGATAACAGCTTGCTTGTTGTCACTTACTATGACAAGGATAAATATGTCTTGTCCTTGGGTCTCCAATCTACACCAACCCTCCAAACCACATGATGTTCAAGATTATGGAAAACAATTCCTTCAGATGGTATGAATTAATTTTTTTCTTTTTTCTTAAAGCAAGCAGCATAGGGCATTTTGAAACTTGTGACATGGATATTGAATTAACTCTAATGAGATCAAGAGATAAAAATAAGATGTTTAGTGATGCTCTAAAGAATATGAATATTAGAGAAGAAATAAGCAAAGATAGGAGAAATTATTACTGCACACCATTGAATTAGAGATTCTGAAGTGTGAGAGATTATAAGATAATTCAAGGTTTTCTTTCATTTTTATTGGATTTATATATTTCATGGGCTCAAGGAGAATTATAATTGCTGTTCATAGGGGGATCAGCTTGCCTGAAACTTTCTCAATTTTAGCCTGTAAGGGTTTGTGTTATGGGAAAACCTTCACTGGTCACATTAAATTATGGTATGCTTTCTTGAATGATGGGTCCTCCAATGCCCTCCTTAGAGTCACCAACCTCTATTTTTGTACCTGCATGAGATTCACCTGTATATTACAGTTATAGTTAATAACACTTACTTAAAATGGCAGTCAAAGACTTTCCATAAAATAAAAAACAAGAAGCATTTACACTGTTTCTCTCTGGTGAGGCCTTGGCAGGGAAGGATCAAATTATTTCATGGGCTGTATGTGGCTATAGAACCACAGGCCAGAGGTTCCCTACCTGAGTAGACTTTCAGCACCTCCCAAACATTCAAGGCCTCAAGTTGACATAAAAGTTCCTCAACATTATTTGGAAGTCTAAACTTTTGGCTAAAATTGATATCCAGGCGCATTTGGTATTTAACAACACATAGTATTGGCAGATTTAAATGAGGCAGTGAAGGAAGGTCACTTGCCTAATTTTTTAAATTACAGCAATAGTTTTATAAAAATTTATATTTTAAAATCTCTGTTGTTGGGAACATCTTCAGATGTGTTAGAACTACTGAAATAGATTCACTTGAGTAGCTTGTCAGAGAAGCAAACAAAAAAACCCAGAAACACAGGGTCAGGAGCACAGCTGTTTGCAGAGGTCATTAAAATTTTTTTTACAGTCTTTCCCATAGGCCAATATTCTTTTATGCATTGATTTATATTTTAATAATGACAGACTCCACTGGCATGAGCATTTCAGTTCCTCAGAAATTAGATAAAATCATAATTTAGACACGGGATAAAAGGTGGAGGGAATTAGCATTTTGCAGCAGTAATTAGCTCGCTCGCCCTCACTTATTTCTGATCAAACGGAGGATGCTCGGTGCAGCAGCAAACAGGGCTACGAGGATCCTTCAGTTTTACCATATGACACGGATGATTCTAACGCATGTGAATTCGATCGCTTTGTCGTGATTTTGAAAGTACGGTCTTAAAAATAGTGTCTCATTTTAGCTCACCATGGTAAGCAGCGAACAAAGGAAGCGACTGGAAGTAAGCACACTGCGAGGGCAGCTGTAGAACGAAGCCTGGGCTGTGGGAACAGCCCCAGAGACAGTATCGCTGTGCTAGCTGTCTCCCTGGTCCTACTCTAATGTCCTGCCTAGCCTCTCACCGCTTAGGGTCTTCATCATAATTCAAGGTTGCCAGAAGCAACCGGTACCCTAGTAAACAGGCATTTGCTTTGTAAATAATTGTTTGTGCTGTTTTCCAAAGCACACGACTTCAATCTTACTCACCCTCCTTACTCAGCCCCTCCCCAGCCCATCTCTCCCCTTCTGGCTAAGGCTTTCTGCGGTTCAACCTGTGTTCTCTGCCACCAGTCCTCACGGCTTCCCCCACCTCATCCTCATCGGGTACTGTTCGCACTTTCCCTTTCCACATGGCTGCCTGGTTTGCAGAAGATGCCTCCTTACAGATGTGTTCCCTCCCCTGACAAACAATTACTCCTGTTCTCCCCAGCGGGAGGCCATTAGGACATCATCACGGGTTCTGCTAAGTCATCTCACAATCACAGTTTTGTACAATCACCTCTCATCTGAGACTCTCTAGGCATATGCCATGCAGGGAAACTAGCAGTCACAAACAGCAGCACCTCCAGGCATACTATTTGTTATTTTGGTCCAAAAGTGTAACAGATAATGACGAATACACTAATGCCTGAGGGCTGTCATTGGAAGTCTTGACTGGCATTATTTGCAGCAAACTTGTGAAAGCCAAATGGGAGATCCTGTGCTAGGTTAAGGGGGAGAAAAGAAAGCGTTTTTACATTTCCATAGCAATTACATCCAATGGTTTATAAAAGCCCTGACTACAATAGCGATCTTACAAAGTTACATCGTTTGTGCAGACTTCCAGCTTTCTAAGCTTTAAAAGAACAAACTACTAAATATTTTTCTAGAAGGTGGTTAACATGTTACATACTTATTTTAGCTTAATCTCAAACTCAGTTTATGTAAACACACAGAGTAAAGACCCATCTAAAATGTTTACCTTTTAGATCAATGAAAGAGACACACAACGGAACGCTCCTGGCTCGTTTCCTTACGGCTTCAGTGACAGCTCCACCTATTAAATCCTCTCGCTCTAATAAGTAGCATCTCTCAGGGATTTCAAAATCTATATTCAATATTTAATACATTATGAAATAAGTGGAGTTTGGCGTGATGCCATATTAACACTTGGATTGTTTTTTATTGATTCTCGAGTCTCCTTTACTGCTGCACTGGGGCGCAATGAGTCTTTGTGTAAAATCAAACAATGTGCTAACGAGCTAAGACTTCCACAGAGTCCCAGAGCAGATGAGGAAGGGGGTGTCTAGTCCTAGTCTGAAATCTCCCCAGTCCTTTTGTCACTGGTTTGTACAATTCCTTGGCTTTGTTTCCTCAATTCTCCAAAGTAAAATGTCATCAAGTCAAAATAAATGAAATGAAATCCAGTCATTGTCACGACTACTGTGTACATCCAAATTATAGAATCTCTGAAAGAAACACAGTTTTGCTTTGTTTTGTCATCCAGGACACATAGACAATTGAACTAAGTACTGAACACCGTGTCCCAGTCTGGCACAACATAGGCACTCAATAAATACCTATTTAATTGAACTGAATTGAATCCAAGAGTTCTACAGAGCACTTAGTTTAATGAGCAGGTGAAAATTGTTTGTTAGTTTGTAACTGAAGAAACTGGTTACACAAGAGCCCAAGGAACTCCTTAAATTTTAGCCAACCACTTGCGTTTGGAAAATGCTCCCAAACACTTGAATTAAGTTCTCTCTCTCTCCACCAGGGAATGAACCTAGGGCTTTTATACTGAACTACATCACTGTTAACCTTCACCCCACCATTTGGGGCATTGGGGTCAAACCCAAGGCCTTTGCACTGGACTTTGTCCCCAGCCCATGTTGTGTGTTCTATTTTAAGACAGGTCTCAGTAAGTTGTGGACCTTGGGATTTTCTTGTTTTAGCCTCCCAGGGTGCTGGGAATATAGGCATTAGCCACAGTGCATGACTCCAGCCCTTTGCAATTTATTTATTTATTTATTTTTAATTTTTCCAATTTTGACATGGCATCTCTCTTAATTGACTAAGTTATTAAGCCTGCACAGTTATACAAGTTTGGCTCAAATTTGCCATTCTCCTGTCTCCAAATCTCAGAGTGCTGGAAGTGCAGGCATGTTCCAACATGCCTGGCTCAGTGTACTCTTAAGTAACCGGATAAATATTTCTTTTCAATGAATCCTGTGGTAGTCATATTTGCCTAATTTTCCCCCTTATACTAAAAAGAAATAAGAAACCACTGTCTTTACCTAAATTTCTACAATCTATGTTAGGCAAAGAAAATTAAAACTATTTTTTTTTTTTTTTAATTTTCACCTTCTGTTGCCTCTGCTGGATAGGATCATCTGAGGTTATGGTGTATAAAAAAATGAAGTTCAAATTTAGTTGGCTAAATGATCTCCGTGACATAAACATGCAGGATCTTTAATCCTGTCTTGGTGCATTTTGTTCCAAATATCATATATATCCAACTTCTAAACTCAATGACTTTGAGAGAGAGAGAAAATAAAACATGTTGTTTTCTTTACAGGTAGTAAAAGAAAGTCTGACAACACATAACAACTAAACTTCTGCTTTTTAATCAATTATTTAATTCAAAAATATGTATGGCATTCTCATTATGTTCAAGATGTTCTATTATAGGTGATACAAGTAGATGCAAATGAGCTATATAGGATATCTACCTATATGAGCCCCAGCATAGAAAAGGTGCAAAACCATAGCATCTGATAGGCACTTAAACAGAATATTTCTGTGAATTATTGTCAGGGGTTAAAAATTGGATGGCCTTAATTTGATCCTTATTCACTGTTACACTCTTTATGTTAGTTAACTTTATCAGACTCACTTTCCATATTGAAAAGTAAACCTGCCATATAGGTGAGTGGCAGTAAATACAACTAGAAACAACTGCTTTTCAAAGAAGGTGCTAAGCATTTCCCATGGGGGAAGGAAAATTGTTTCAATAAATTGTGCTTGGAAAATTGGATATGCACATGCAGAAGAACTTAATTCAAAATGGATTAAAGACTTAAAAATAAGCTTGGACCAGTGAAATAATGGAGAGAAAAAAGTGTAAAACTCTAGAATTTGGGACATTGTAATGGGAAAGAAGTTTTTTAAGTCAGACCCACAAAGTAGTTAAAATAATTGCAAAAGTCGAATGAAGGGCATTCCATCAAACTAAAAAGATTCTGCACCGCAAAAGAGACAGTCAATAGAACCAGGGGGCAGCCTAAGATAGAAAAGAACATATTTACAAGTTATATACTGAGACAGAGTTAATGTCTAGATAGACAAGCAAATCAATAGCAAAAAAGAGAAATAAATTAGTAAACAGGATTAAAAATATCTCTAGTCACGTCTCAAAAAGAGGACAGGCAAATATTCACAATGACATGAAAAATGCTCACCATCGCCAGCCATCTGAGAAAGCCAAGTCAGATCCCCAATAACATATCACCTTACACCTGGAAGGAAGGCTTCTATCGAAAACAAAGCAAAAAGTTGTGTTGAGGGACACTTCTGCTCAGTAGGTGGGAAGGTAAATCAGTACAGCCATAGCGAGAAAAACTGTGTGGTAGTTACTCCAAAAACAAGGACAAAACTACCAAATAATCTAGCGGTGTCACTGTTGGCTACAAATACATAAGAAAGAAATTCAGTTCTCTCCAAGAGATATCATTGCCGCTCATCACACCAGTCAAGAAATAACCTAAACCTCCACCAAGCGATGAGTAGATAAAGAAAATATGGTGAGTATACACCACGGAATACTCTTCATCTATAAAAAATAAAATCCTGTCCCTTGAGACAATAACACTGGTGGAATTAGAGATCATTACACTATGTGAAATAATCCAAATCCAGAAAGACAGATAGATATTACAGGATGTCTGTCATACATAGAATCTAAAACAGTTGCTGTCATGTACCTTGAGACTAGAGCAGTGGTTACCATGAGGTGGAAGAGGAGACGAGAGAAACAGATAAAGACAGGTTGGTCCGTGAATAAAAGCAACAACCAGTTCAATAGGAGCAAGAAGTGCTGGTGGGCCTCATTACAGCAAGGTGATGGCAGGTAACAGTAATGGGAGGTACATGGCAAAAATCTAGAGGTAAAGATTTTGAATAATTTCCCCGTGAAGCAGTGATGGGTGTTTGACAAGACAGAGGTGCCTAACCTAACTTAAACATCGTGCAATGGACACATGTACCAAATCATTCCATGTTTCTCCATTAGTATGGATGCTTTTTGCTTTCATATAATAGTCAAAATAAATTTATAAGGAAAATAGAAAATAAATTGATAGGATAAGCATGAATACAAGAATAAGTGTATATGAGTTCAAGTCTTCTATGTTTAAATCTCCTGTTATGATTTGTAAGGTGTACACCCCAAAGAGGGTTCCATGGAAATATGGAAAATAGTAAAATGGACAAATTCATATGAGCAACATGTGATGTCTCAAAACAGGGCAGCAAAATTAGGTTTAACTATGAAAACAAACAAGGCTTCATAAATGACCTCTTTTTGCAAAGGTGATGTGTGCAAGACATGTAAAATACACAGTGTAATGCTAGGAATAGAGTTAGATGCTTCACACATGCACACACAATGGAAATTATTGAAGTTCTTTAGTTTTAATTAAGGCTTTTCCCAGAAAGATGGCAAGTGAGAGCAGCCTTGGACTACGTGTGAATCATCAGCAGGTTTACTCGCCAAGCTGAGAAAGTGAACATGCGCGGTTGTCATCACTCATCCCTGGCAGATTGTTGGCATGGAAACCCACCTGGGCAGAGAGAAGACAGAGTCCAGGAGAGGGAACTAGTGCAACCTAAGAGGAAACAAGGTTAAGCCAGAATTTCCTGCTGGACATTTGCATAAGAGGATAGGTTTGCATAATGGAGGCAAAGGAGAAAGTAAGTTTCAGAAACCAAGTTGTTCAAATTCCTTTCTTGGCTGCTCCATGTAGTAACACTGTCCTTTATCCAATCTGCGAGGAGCAGCCGATGGAGAAAGACCAGAAAAAGAAAGAACCATCAGAGGTTATGATGCTAGGGTGAGAAAAATCAGCCCGCTGCCACACAGAATAAAGCAATATTTTTAAGGCCAAGAGCAGAGAGGTCGAAGAAATTGTTTTGAGAAATTTTAGTAATGAGAGAGGCTTAGATCCTTTAGAAATGATCAGTCTGGGGCAGTGCCTGGGAACCTGACAAAACCGAGGCATTTTAAAATAATAGCCATAGGAAGGAAATAGTCACATCTTGATGAATAAAAGAAATGCAGTCACCTGCCAGTGGAATCTTTTAGCAAAATGTCTTTTCTGGCTTCATTTTTCCACATAGGTGGTAAGATTTAAAATTTAGATATTTTATGTCAACCATGAAATCCTGATTTCTTTCCCAAATAGACGCTAGCAATGCCACTTGGCCAAGTATTGAAAATAATTTGAGGTTTGTTGAAAGTGATGCTATTTGTATATGAGCTGTAAGATATTTGTGTGTGAGGTATATGTGTGTGCTGTTTTATGGGCAGTGTTTTGATGGTATAAACATCTTTCTTAGAATTTAACTTTCTTTAGAGACAATCTTATTCTGTAGTGCAGGTGATCCCGAACTCAGGATGCATCCCAGGCTGGCCTCGAACACATGGCAAGTACCCCAAGTGCCGGGATTACACACATGAACTACCCTGCCCAGCTCATGTGGTGCTGGGGAATTGAGCCAAGCTACTTTCACAATCCTCCACATTTAATTTTGATTTATGTGCAATGTCTTAATGTTTCTTAAAAATTATTCTCCATAAGCTATCAAACCCATTATGAGTTAAGTGATAGACTTTCACAATAATCTGTTGCTGATACTCTCTTGAGAAACCTAGTCTTTCTATGTTCTTTTCTTACAATGTAAGAAATCAGGCTTAGTAAGGCATCTTGCTGCTTTTGTTCATATTGAGTAAAGCCCAAAAGAAGATTGAGGGACCAAGTCTATGTTTCAAAGGCTAGTTGCACACAGGACACACAGAGTAACTGGATTTTAGCCTGATTCATATTCTAGGATGTTTTTCCCTATCCTGCAGTGACTTTGATGATCATTTTGATTTTTTTTCTTTTTAATCCTCTTCACCTACATAATTGCTGAGTGACAGGTGAGTGTGTTTTCTTCTCTATGAGCAGTGTGGAGACCAACCAGGGGGTGCTGGATTATTTTCTTCAGGTTCGGCTCATGATATCAGTGAAGGTCTTTGATTTGTAATTCACATCGTGTCCTACAACCCAGCAGATCTTTGGGGTCTTCCATGGGTTTTGAAAGGTTTATTTTAGGAAGTCAGTAATGTCCATGGAAGAATGGAGTGCTGGCTGGTTTTAAAAATATTCTGCTTCAACTTCTTGTGTGATCTTCAACAAGCATATTTAATGAAGGGGGAAAGGGATATTTGTAAGAAGTAGCTTAAGCTCATTAAACTCCCTTAACATAATTCATTGTTTAGCAATAGATATGGATATGCTACCCAGATACTAATATCCTGGGGCATATAAGCTCAGTAGAATACAAGCCTTGGCACACTGCTTCCTAGCTCTAATAACAGGTACTATCAACAATTATATACCAAGTAGCATTTTTCACATGGATAAATTTTAAACCCCCCTACTAGTTCTTCATGTAAGTTACAACTACTCCCCTTTTACAGCTGAGAAAATTGAGTCTCAAAAACAAATCCTCACTAATTGCATCTCCAGTTGGTGATAAAAACACAGCATGCAAATTTATTTCTTTCTAATTGTACTACATGTAAATTTTTAGCAGATTTTGTATCCATAGGTTAGCGTAATCAATCAATTGTTAATAGCTTCCAAAACCTTTTCTCCAATATTCTGGGTGATATTTTTCCCTCATTTTGTGTTTGGTTCAATAAAATGAATGATTTTTATGTTGATTGTGTACAAGCACTTTTTTTATTGCTGACTTTAGCCTTACTGACTTTATAGTCTTGCTTTCCTCCAGACAACTTGCTTCTGCCAGTCCTCTTGAAGACTGAAGAGATTAAATCCTCCAGCATCAAACATCGTAACAGGTGTCTACCTGTGACAAGGCTTTATAATGTTAGTATCTTGCCTACCTACTCCTCCAAATGCTTTTTTCTAGGCACCTTCTGATTATTAACCCTGCCAAGGAGTCCTATTCTGAGACCATGTCCTACTTCAGTGAGTTTTTCTTTGTTTCTGAGTTTTGATCTAAACTTGGCCATCTAACCTGAATTGTAATTTCTACATGAATTTTAGTAGAGATACATCGTTTCAGTTTGAAAGGATTTTCATTAGGTTATTGAATTAGGATTCTTTTTGAAAGAGTTGAAGGGATCTAATTGGCTTTTTACTCTCGTTTGTCCAAGTAACAATGAAGAATATTGCTAACATCTTCTCTTTCTAGTGTTCCTCCCCGGCCTCTTTCCAGGACTGAGTACAGAACCCAGAGCCTCACACACACTCCGCAAGCGTGCTGCTACTGAGAGGCATTGTGGTTGTTTCTCCTTCCTTAAAGAAAGGGACCTAAGGAAATGATGGTGAAATATTTTTTCTGAGCTTTTATGCAATAGATGCCCAATAATGTAATTAAGTTAACATTATCCCTCAATAAGCTCTTGTAATACCTCTTTGTGCTTGCCATAGATTTGCCCCATGAGGGCATAAAAATTGTACTTGCTGGAAATAGAAGGACACCCCTCAATGATCTAACCAAAATTCAAGTGAAACTTATTTATCAATCAATTGCTATGATTTATTGGGGGGTTCCAATTAAATATATACTATATTTTTGTTGGTCCCTGTATAAGAACCCTTTACTGTCAAAGGATTCAGAGTTAATGATTTGATCTTGCATAGGTCTTTCTTGTAGTCTAACCAGTCATAAAGAGAGGTGAAGAATAGATCAGAGGTCTCAGTGATTATAGAAATAAAACGCACATACGTCTGTTCTCTTTGGAAAACTGGCCTTAAAGGGTCATCTTAATTATCACACCCAGGCTTGATGTCTGACATCTAGTGGTCACTCTAGGAATTGCAGTACAGGGTACCACACAAGGATTGCTGGGAAAAAAAAATATACACTGAAGATGTGAAGTAGTTGAAATAAAGAATGTATTTCTACCAGATTTTTCTCACACAGCCTTAGTAATACTATGTATATATTTCTTTCCACTAAATTGTATAAATATTATCCTAATTAATTGTCTTAGCCACTTATTGTGAGGACACAATACCTGTAATCCACAAAATAAGGATGGGAAAGTTTATTTCAGCTCATAGTTATGATCTCATTCGTTCTTGGCTGACTAGCTAGGGAAGAAAGGCATGATAGAAAGACTTAGTTGAGAACAGTTACTTATTCCATTGTGGCCAGGAAATAGAGGTCAAAAGGGAGGGAGGAAGGAGAGAGCAGATATGTACCTCAGTGAGCCATCACACTGCCGGTTACCTGCTCTTCTAACCGGGCCCTACTTCTTAAAAATATGTGAAGTAATACATAGATTAATCCAATTTCTGCCAAAATATCAATACATGAGTCTTTTGAGGGAACTTCCAGATCTAAATTATACTGTTCCATCTCTGTACTCCAAAAGATACAAGTCCACCTCATTATGAAAAATGTATTTAGATAATCACAAGTTCATGTCTGAAGTCTCCTTTGGCATTCAAGACAAACACTTAGTTGTAAGCCCCTTGTGAAAATCAAAGAAACGTTAAATACTTACAATGTACAATGGCACAGGATAAAAATTCTGATTCCAAAAGGGTGGAATAGATGAATAGATAAAAGCAAGACCAAGATCCAGCAGGACAACTTTTAAATCCATTAAATAAATTAAATCCTATACCTCTATATCCAACACCTAGGGGTGAACTGTGAGGAGATGTTGGTTCCAAAGGACTCGAGTGGCCCTGCACCTACAGCATTGTCTGATGCAATTGTGGTAACTCTGGTAACTGCTCATGGCTTTCTTTCTTTGGCAAATATCCCACATTTCTGGTATTTTTGTATTCCTTGGTTCTCTAAGAGTGTGAGCATCTGACTTCTTAACTCCTTGGGGATTTACCCTTCTAGGTAGTCCTGAAGGGTGCTCTGGTGCTCTTTTCTCAAAGCAAAATCTTTGGTCTTTGCACCCTTGAATTGGTAAAGTGTGGAGTCTTGCCACCCTCTCAGATTTCCTCACCGTATCCTTCTCGCACTCCCGAAGTAAGGCATTTGGCCTTTTTCCAATGTAAACCCTTTGCCACAACTCTGTAGGCATCGTTCCTCTGGTAAAATGGGAGCCTGGATATAGCTTCTTACTCATCTGTCTTCTCCCAGCCTCCAGTGTAGAGCTGGCAATAAACAAGAAGCCGTATCCATATGACAACTTGAATGTTGGACTGTCTTGAAATTTCTTCTGCCAGATTAATTAATTCCTAATCCATACTCTTAGTTTCAGGCAAAGTCTCAAGACGCATGCAAAACATACGCATACATTTTGCAAGAGTGTAAAAATATGGCTTTTAGTCCAATTTCCAACAGAGTTCTCCTTCCCTTCAAAACCTCTTAAGCCTGGCCTGTACAATCTACATTTCTATCAGCATTTTGGCCTTCTGTGCCCCAACCAGAGTCTCTCTCAAGCTAGGGCTACTTCATTTTAGAGCTCCATTTGCTGGCCTTTCAAAATCTGTCCAAACTGCTTCCACAAACTAGTTCCAAAAGCTTCTAAATGACGCGATCAAGTGAAGTCACAGCAATGGCACCACTCTTTTGCTAGTTTCTCTCTTGCTCATTTTCTCATTGCTTAGACATAATACCAATACCCACAACTCTAAAGAGGTTGATTTTAAATTGCAGTTTAGAGGTCTCAGTCGTTCATGATTAATTGGCAGTGGTGGGACCTCATGGTAGACCAGCCCCGCAGAGAGTAGCTGTCCATCTCATCATGGCCAAGAAATCCAGAGAGGACAAGAGGGAGCCGGGGCAGATAAACATCTCTGTGAGTCACACCCAGTGCTCCAACATTCCCAACCAGGCCTCGCCTCTTAGGAGCATGTGAAATCTATGAATTAACCCATTTGACTTAATTAAGCTCCACAATCCAATAACTTTCCAAATATATGAGGCTTTAGGGGGATATTTAGGGGATTTAGGGGATTTAGGGGCTCCAAACCACAATAGTAATCCCATAATTTTAGAACTAGAAAGATCTCGTACAAGTTTCATTTAATCACATTATAATTACTTTATGTAGACATGAAGACAAATCTTTCAGGATTTTTGATTTAATGAGTGGTTTATATAAAATCAACCTATTGGAATGAAGAATCTCCACCTGTGTATTCTATTTTTCCTTCTAAGGAAGGATGGGGATATAATGCTAATCTGTCACATAGAGTTGTGTTTTTCTATAAAACTGTTCATATCTCTTAGGCTTACTTTAGAAATTTAAAACCAAATTATGTCTTGAAGATTGAGTCCAGGGCCATGCTCATGCTAGGCAAGTGCTCTACCACTGAGGTATGTCCCCAGTTCTTATGTAAATAAATTTCAACAGTGCTTGGAACATGGTAATTTCAAATAGAGTTTACTGGATTCTTTGTTATTTGGGGCTTTATGATAATGAACATTATATGGCTTTTAATGCACATGTAATACTAGTCTTATTTATTGGGAGAAGTGTCATGTCTTCCACATATCAAGATCTATATACTTGGACAATGCAAAGGTTATGTGTAATAGTCAGTGCTCATCTAGTAATTGAAAACTGAGGAACGTGGTCAGTCTCCCATCAAGCAGTCTAATGTGGATACTAGCTAATGTTCCTTGAGGTGTCTTGCAACTTTGCATGGTTATGTTGATAATTAACATGAGACTATTATTTGAATTTTGCCATCAAACTCAATGAATTTATTATACTGTATATATCTTATTCTTTTCAAACTAATGACAATAAATACATTTTCACTTATAAAAGCTGTTTTTCTTTTTCATAGGTAACATATTTATACTACACAGATACACTGGGAAGGTTTTGTAAACTTCTTCATTTTGAAAATGTATTCATTATTTTAATAATATTCAGAACTAGTTTTTAATTTTTGGAAAAATACAGTAATACAGATATGAATTGCCTTGCTGTTCCTCTTTGGAGAAAGCATTTCTTATTTCTGAAGGACAAAGGTTGCAATCATAATAATCACGCATGGAATGTCAAAACCTTTTGACTTGCCTGGGCTTGACTTGTGAAAGGGCGTTTTTTTGTTTACATACAAAATGTGCAATACAGTTAATATGATTAATACGCAGAAGTTAAAAAAAACTTCCCTTATTTTTAAGTATTTTGTTATGTAACTAATACAAAACAACATATAATTCAACCATTATGCCCCAATTCAATAATGAAATAAGAAAACATAGATATTTTCTCAGGTTGAAATACTACCAGCAATAATCCCTACAGTTTATTCACCAATTTGCACAAGAGCACGTAACTTCTGATGTACACGGGTTTCGATTTGACCTGTGCGTCAGGTGTAGGACGCAGGGTCAGCCTCTTCAGTGTTCCACTGTCCCTTGTGCTGTCCATGCTCAAATGCCACACACCCAATTCTTGACAAATGATTGCTAAAACATTATAAAATAATGTTAAAAATTTAGGGTTTCATGAGGCTGCATTACTAGCTGTCTAGGACTCCGTGTGTCCTGTAGGTCATGGCTAGGCATGTCTAACTTACAAAGCTCAAGGTCAACAACTGTGCAATCATGTTACAAAAAATTAATTAAAAGCAGTCTCATGGTGCTTTTAAATGTTTTATGAATTCGTGTTGGGCCACATTCACACATCCTGGACAGCATGCAGACCAGGGGCCCCAGGGCTGGAAGTTGGTACCAGCATCTATTCATCTCTAATATTTTGTAAGATTATTTCTTTGAGCTGAAAATACATTCCAATGGCTATTTTCTTTGTAGAAAATGAAATAGAATTGCAGATACAGATTAGCTGGAACAGCTAGTGAAGGATATTTTATTAAATAAATACAAAATTCATTTGCTCTTCTTTATTTCCAATCATATGGCAAAAAGTAGACACCTCTGTAAGAACATTACTATTAAAATAGTGTTTACACCTGTTCTAACAAACAGTCCACACAATTTTATCCCTCTAATAGTTCAATTAAATTGTGTGATTTATTACTTGTTTTAGATGATGAGAAAAGAGGACCAGGAAACCTATGCGTTTTATATAAGAACAAGCCAAAGGTCTAAGAAAAAAGAAGACTTTTAGTTTTGTGTAAATTTTGCAAACCACTGAACTACTTATAAGCTATTTTTTTGATGTGATGTTCTTATACTCTTAAAAGACTCTACACCACGTGTAGAAAACATGGTGTTCTAAGGGAAGAAAAGTCTGCATATATTTTGTTAAACAAATCAGCCGAGTCGATAATGGTATTTGTCTTTGAGGCTAAGGAAGTCTGCTACATTTCTATAACTATTAGCCTATAAAGTTATTTTGTAACATAGTGCACACATAATTACACTCTCCCTGAAAACCACTGTCAAATACATTTAACTCTGTGTATTCACACCTTCTACAAATGCACATCTTTCTGTGATTGCCTTTAGGAACACAACCTTAATTCAGGCTTTCTACACTCTTTCTGGTTTATGGTGATATTAAACTCAGGCAAATTCATTCATTGAAATCAATCTGGGGGAAAATACACTGGTCTATAATTTAAGATTATTTGACTGCTCACTGGCAAATGATTACATAGCATCATTGTTTACTGAGCCCCAATCTGCATCCTCTGAAATACTTTTACGTACTTCATGGTAGATGAGAGCAGAGGAAAAGAAAAGTAGCAGCAAACACCACAAAACCGAGCCATTCTGAAATTACGTAGCTGCAGGTAGAAGTTGAGATGTCTTTAGAAAGATTGAAATAGGAGTGACATCTACAACTGTCTAGGATAATTAATATTTACATATACACACATGTATTCATACACTTGCGCACACACACACTCACATACACATACTTCTTGTAATGGAGTTATCAAGAAGTTCCTCCTTAATTTAGGCTCAAGCTTGCAAAGAAGTTGGTTGTTTTTTTCCTTTTCCTGACACTATTGCATCAAAACAGTATCCTGGCATTAGACAGTATTTATTAGCTTGTAAGGCCAGAGATAATGATCCCATTCAATCAGAACGCATGAATAATTCAATAGTCCCAACTTCAAATAATTTCTGGCACTGCTGCTAAAACCAATAAAAAACTGTTTGAAACATTTATTTATTTATTTTTATTGAGAACAGACAAAATATGAGGTACCCATCCCCCCACACCTTGAAGAGAGAGAGCCTCTTGGCCCTTTCTTTTCAAATTGGTCAAAGACAGCAGAGAATTAACATGTAGATACATGTTAATATGAATATGTTAATACTAGGGAATGTATAGCAATTACCCCGCAAGTTATTTTCACATAAAATCACTGAGGGTACTTTAATCACTGTGTATACTTTGGCATTATTTTACACACTACAGCTAGGGCACAATTACGGTTTCTGCAAGGCTATCGAAGCTATAATTTTAGGGGTGATTTCTGCAAAGTGCAGTTTGAAAAGCCCATTTGAAAGAGGGAGGAAAGCACTGAGGAGAAGTTGGAATGGCTCGTCTTAGGGCAGGAAATGTGACTACTTCTCATTTTCTAACACAAGAAGTGAGAGGGGTGGGAGAGGGCTCCGTTTTCTGTATGTCTCAACTGTCCTGCAGAACTTTCATATGAGGTGGTTGATTTATGCGTTCTTCAGATGTGGGTCGGGGGGCGACTGGCTATCAGTAGCTAATGAACGTTCAGTCCCATTCATGAAGGCAGCATACACGAATAGGACGGAGCGCACTTTTCATGAGAAGACATCTTGTCCAGGATTAAGATTCTTCTTTCTTCCCATGGGGAATTGCGTAAATGGCCCTGGCTGCTTATTTCTCCCTAACACAGACTTTCTCAAAGGTCAGGCTCAATGGCGATTCTCTTTCCGTGTGTGTTTCCTGACCGCTTTACAGTGAACATTGTCTACTTCAACTTCAGTTATTCTGACTTAGCCCAGGCAACCCTCAAGAGTGACGCTGCATAGATTCCACTGAGAAAATGGAAAATCACCACCCGTTCTACCATTTGCCCCTGTCTGTCACCTGCCTCTCTCTCCCACCTTTCTGTGTACAGTTTCATACTATTTCCTAACCTCCTTAAGCGCAGGAGTGTATGCCAAGGGGCATTATGTGAGACTTCTTTATGAGAATCAGGAATGATCAGGGTATTATTTTTCTAGGGTTTTCATAACAAATTGTCAAAATATTCATGCCTTAAATTAGCAGTGTTGCGTACACTCTCTGTTTTGGGCTAGAGGCCTCAAATTAGAATGGCAACAGAGAGCTGAGACCAGCTCGGTGGTAGATTGCTTGCCTACCATATGCTGTCTCTGGGTTCCAGCCCCAACACACACACATGCACACACACACACACATACACAGATGTCACATATCCTTCAAACTGTTTAGGAAAGGCTCATTGACTCATTGCTAGCATCTTTGTTCTGCTGGAGTCTGGCACTCTGGGTAGCTGTATATGATTCCTCTCTGCTTTCGCTTGCACTTGGTTTTCTTTTTCATGTGACTGGGGGGCTTGTTCACTGTGTCCTTATTAAGTACACTTGTCATTGGATCTAGGGACACCAGTCTACTTTAAGATGATCTCTCTCCACAATCTCTAACCTTACTATTACATCTACATATATCCCTTTTTCCCCAAATAAAGTCACATTCTATTTTCAAGCATTAAGTTATGAAAAATAAAATTGAAAGGCCACCATTCACTGTGCTGACCCGTAAGGCCTTCAGTTTAATAAATGTGGGAAGTCTAGATTTCTCTGGTTCCTCTGATTTCAGAACCATTTCATTAAAGAAGCCACGTGAACCTGGACCACCCATCCCTAATCCATTTTCTATAATCGATAATAATAGCAATAGCACATATTTGTTGAAATGTTCTGTCACCTTGTTTTTCTTCACGACATTAGATTTTTGTTTGAAAACTGGAAACACAGCTCATCCATATTATAGACACATTTATTGTGCTATCACATAAAATGCTCAGCAGTTACTTGGAGAATGTTTCTCAACCTGTTAAGTTTAAAACTGCACAATTTCTTACATCTTTTGAAAATCTATGTTTATACCCTCCAAAAGAAATTCTAACTTTAGATAAAAACTTTAGGATGAGCCCCTCTAGTGTAATTGTATTAGTTTTCTGTTATAGCATAATATAAATTACCACAAACTTAGTGGCTTGAAGCAACCCATTTTTTACCTCACCTTTGAAGTATGCCTGACTTACATTATCTTTTTTAGGGACTCATGAGTCTGCAGTCAGATAGGGCTGCAAGCTCACGAGAGATCCAACTGGAGAACATAATTAGATTCCCAATCATCCTTTATATTTTATTTGTTTGTGTTTTTATTACAAATGAGGACTGGATAATCATAATACACAACATGCCATGTATTTTAAGAAGAAAAAAATAGAGTGAAATCATACAAAAATACTTCTTCTGACACAACTCTCTAAAATCAAAACATTGTAATATTGAGGCATGGCAGGTACCCCATAAACTTATGTGTTAGTTATATTAGACAAGTTTTGTGTCCATTATAAATTACTATAATAATACACGGCACCTGATTGTTGTTAATTTTAGTGCGGTCTGACTTATCATGGCATTACATCAGCTAGAATTTGAAGGGAGGCAGACAGATCAAAGTTTATTTTCTTGGTATTTTGAGATACGACACAATGAAGCTGCTTGAGAATAATCAGTAGAAGTTGGGAATTACTATATTTCTCTTAGACCAGAATCTCTGATAACTCATCGTAGTTAAATTTCTTAACCTTTTACCTTTTCTGAGTTAAGCCAGTGTATTTTATCATAGGGGGTGGCTGGGATGGTAACTTGGGCCCTCGTATTGTCCCCTTCATGATGACTTTTGTGATCAATCATTTTTTGTTGTCACTACTGGGAAGTTGCTACTAATATCTGGTGGGTAAAGTGGGGACACAGACATGCAAGACAGCCTTGCTGTCCCCCCAAAAGCGATTGGCACAAAGTGTACAAAGAGTGCACGCGATTAAGAGATAGAGGGTAAGACCAGTGGATAAGACCCATCAAAACATGACTGAGTAGGACATACACTTTCATCAGAAAAGAAAACATAGCAAAAGCAGTGGCTCCAAACCAGAATGTGACTAGTATAATTCAAGAAATAATTTCCTTTTTAAAGATTTTTAAATTGTACCTTGAATGCCCTTTTACTGTTTACTAAGCCAAATGCAAAAAATTGTGAGTTAAAATTTACTGCTGCATATGGTAATAATTTAAAGTGACCAGACAGGCTAGTAAGTTGTTAATTAAAAATTGTCCTGTTATCTTACCTTCAATTTCATAATGATAACATTTTAAAAATACACAAATCTGTAGTTTCAGAGGACTGAAATTTAACAGAATGCAAACAAATGGACATTGTGTACATTGGAATAGTTTGTTGATGGGTCTTTAGTGTTCAGATATTTGTACTTTATTATTTATACTGTAATAAAACTGTTCCTTTGGCTCTTGGATCCACAGGTGCATTGATTATATTATGATTAATAGTTTTGCATAATTTTTGGTATGTGAACAAAGTTGCCCACTCACATAATCTTTCTTTTTCTTTAATTTCTCTTTTTTATTAATTAATATGCATCTGAATTCCAAATTCTACAACCCATTAGATACATGGGGCTTGGGGAATCAGTGAGCATCTATGCCCAGCCCTTTTTCAGAGGTTCACCCCTGCCCTAGCTGACCTTTGCCCCTCTTTCTACCCTGTCACTCATGTTGGGACATTCTTATGTCATTATTTTTGTGGGTTTCTTAAGAGGGGCATATGTCTATAGTTAGTCATCTGTGTTTGGTCCATTTCACTGAGCATTATTGACACGAGATGTCCCCATTCTTGTTCAAATGCTGCATATCTATCTTTCTTTATAACTGCATATTATTCTATTATGCATAGGTACCACATATTCTTTAATCATTCCTCTGTTGATAGGCAAGTTCGTTGTTTCTAGGATTTGGTTATTATGAATTGGGCTTCTATAAACATGGATATGCATTGGTATTGTTGGTGTGTTGCTTTCTTTCTTTTGGGTACATGCATAGTAGAGCAGTAGCTGGATCGAATGAAATTTTGATTTATAGCTTTCTCAGGAATCTCCAAACCGCTTTCCACAATATTTTAACTAGATTGAACTCCCACCCGCGATGGAGCAGAGTTCTTTTTTCTGCACCCTCACCAACAATAGTTGTTTTTTGAGTTTTTGATGTAGACCGTTCTCACTGGGGTGAGGTAATACCTCAGTGTTGTTTTTATTTGCATTTCTCTGATGGCCAGTGGTGAAAACATTATTTCATATGCTTGTTGGCCGTTTGAACATCTTCTTCTGAGAAGCTTCTTTTCATTTCAGCTGCCAACTTCTTGATGGGGTTACTCATTCTAGGGGGTTTATGTTTTGAGCTCTTCATATAGTCTAGATATTAATCCTTCGTTTGAAGTATTTCTGGTGAATATCTTTTCCCTCTCTGTGGATTCTCTCTTCCCCTTGTTTATTGTTTCTTTTGCTCTACAAAGATTTTCAGTTTGATGTAGTCCCATTTGCTGGCTCTTGTTGCAATTTCTTGTGCAGTTGGTGATTTGTTCAGAAAAATCCCTTCTTGTTCCTTTGTCTTCCAGGTTTTTAGCTATTTAGTCTTCCAGTAGGGCCAGTGTTTCTATTTTGATGTCCAGTTATTTGATTCATTTTGATCCAATAAGTATGTGGTGAAATCTTTCTTAAAGGAATATAAATCTTAAACAGTTTATATTTTATGGAATTTTACTCCTCTGAGAAGACTGAAAATAGAAGTTAATAAAATTATTTTAATTGCATTTAATATAAAAAACTAATTTTCTATGTTATATTCAAAATTATAAAATTAACATCAATACAGAAACATGTCACAAGTTTTGTTGTACTATCAATTTTTTTTCAAAAAATTCATATCGTAAAATCCAATCTCTAATATGATAATGTTAGAAAGAGGAACCATCGCAAAGTGATTAGCTCCTTTGGCCAGATCTCTGAAAAATGTGACTAGTGCCATTTTAAAGGTAATGCCACAGACCTACTTTCTTCCCTTCTGCCACAAGAGGCTATATCAAGAAAGTGGCATCAGTGAACCGGAAAGTTGGTGCCCACCTGACCCCACATGTGCTAGTGGCTTGATCATTAATTTCTCAGTATTGAAACTGAAAGAAATGCACTTCGATGTTTGTAAGCAACCTAGTTTATGATGTTTTGCCATAGCATCCCTAAAGACCAAGGCTGCATTGCACCATGTGACAGTGTCAATTGTATCATGGTGGGCTACGTCTCTTAAAGCAATAACCGTGTCCCTACATAACTTCTTGTGCTCTTATACTTCAGGTTTTTAAAGTTTTGAATCTCAATAAAGAAAATTGAAAACAGAAAGACCTGGCTCAATTTATTTAGTGTTATTTTCAGCTGAGATTATTTCTTACAATTAAGTTCTTTTGTTTTGGAGAATTTTTTTCAATTTAAAAAGTTGCTCAGTTGGGCTTTCTTTTGCTAGCATTGGTGGGTTCAAAAATTATTACAAATAATTATGACTGTTAGTTCAAATTAATTTTGTTTTCTAATTGAAGATATTGTTTGTTTATTTCATCTAATACATCGTTTTTTGCCTATTTAAAGTTTATTTAATTTAACATCACATAAATGATGTTTCCATCTTTTGTCCAAATGATTATAAGACAAAATTTGGAGTGTGTTTTAACATGATGTTTGATCTTGAGCAGATTTTAAAATATGTTAATTATGATCCTTGAGTTGTTTCACATAACAAGGACAACCTTTAAAGACAGATGATACATATATATATGAAGTACTATTCTGTCATAAAGATAGATAAATTTGAGTTATTTGTAGGGAAATGGATGAACCTTGAGACCATACGCTTAGTGAAATGAATCAAACACAGCAAGTTAAACCTTGACCAGTCTCTTTAACATGGAAAAACAAAAGTACAAATAACTACAGGAACCAAATGAGAGTTACGGTAGGGATCAAGGAGACAAGATTTTGCAGAAAATGTCGGGGAATAAAGGAGTGGGTGAAAAGGTGGGAAGGAATAAAGGGAAGTAAAAATGTTGAGCACACCCTATACACGTGCACCAGTTCCTCAAGTTGAATGTAAATACTATGTATTGCAAATGCATAACAGTAAAGAGAATAATTTTGGGGAAAAACAATAACATCACATGGATTTGGAAGTGTGTTAAAAGAACAAGAAACATTATCTTCCCACACTTGAATGCTACTATCCATAGTTTTGGGACAAATGCAGCTTTTTGAATATGCAGTATAGTAAAAAATAAAAAAAAAAAAAACGTCACTGACATTGAAGGTAGAGGATGTGAGCCACGAGCTGAGCAATGTGGTTGCATTCTGAAAACCTTAAGAGAAAAAATAAACCCTTCCCTAGAACCTCCCAAAAGAAACAAAGACTTGTTAATTTCTTGATTTATTCCCATGTCATAGTAATCTTTACAACTATAGGATGATAAGTTTGCACAGTTGTAGATCATTAAGTATGTGGTAATTAGAACACACTTTGCAAAAGACGGTGCAGTGGGATAATGAAGTACATAATGTTTTGGGCACAGCTTCCTTGCTCACTCAGGTTGATTAACATTACCATGTACATTATCTTGTTTAGATTACACTATTTTGCTGCTGAATTTTACTTCAATTTCTTCTGTTGATCGATATGCTCATTGTTTCAGTTGTTAGTGATTATAAATAAAACATGTTCTTAAAATATATTTGTGTACATATCTGATAAATAAAACCCTCAAGTTGTTTTCATTGGTAAGTGGACACAACTTGAGACCATCATGCTTAGGGAAGTGAGTCAAACTCAGAAGGTTAAGTGTCTGATTTCTCGTATATGAGAAACCCAGAATACAGGCATTTTAAAGAACCAAATGGCTGTGACAGGGGAAAACAGAGGGAATAAGGGAGAGAGCAAAAGCGCCAAAAGGGTTAGGGAAGGATTGCAGTGTTGACGCAATCTATGTGTGCCCGAAATATCCCAGCTCAGTGTAACCATTGAGTATTGCATGCATAGAGAGTGAGTCAGTTTGATAAATTTACATTTTTTGATTCTTACAAATGTACTCCAAAGAAGCCTAGTGAGGTGAAACATTTTCCTTTAGTCATTATGGAAAGTAAAGGCCTGACTTAGATCCGGGGAGGCATTTGACTGTGTCCTGCACGCTTTACACTACACTCCTTCACTTCCTCTATCCGTACATTCTTCCAGGTGTTACCCAATAGTTACCAAATGCTAATTAGATTCGAGGCTTCAGCTATCACCATTTGTGGTAGTGTATTTTGTCATATTAATAATTTATCTCTGATAATGTTTTATAGCATATTGTTTTCCCATTTTCTCATTATAATAGGGACAGACCGACATTATTTAAGTTCCAAATGAGAACTCAGGTTTAGAAATGTGCGCACTTATAAAAAAAAAGAGGGAGAAGAGAAATTATTCATGTTTTTGACCATGTACATAAAATTAATTAGTTCTTTTTTACTTTATCATCTGACTTTCTTACGCATTGTTTATTTAGGAGCAAAAGTGCGTAGTCCCATATCTAATAAAAATAGCCATATTTAATTTCTTTTTATTTGATGCTATGTAAATATTGGGACCCCCGATTCCTATTCTAAGCCTGTTTCACTATAATTATGTACTGGTGAATTATTCTCATTACATTATTCAAATTAGCTTTTCTTAATCCTATCTGACTATAAAACTCTTTAAATAATCATATATTTTCCAAACGCTAGAATTTCTTGAGCTCTAATGCCTGCTTGCATAAAGAAGTAAACAAAAAGTTGTCTTACAGAAAAAAAATCTAATCACTTCATAATTTTTCACCAGGCTTAATTTATATGTTTAATATCAAATACACATCAGATACACTATAAAGATGTAGTTTGGTTCAGTAGTCACTTACAAGATGACATGTAAGGAAATGGTTTCTAGAATGCATTGCCTCTATGTGACGGGCAGTTTGAATACCAGGTAATGCTCCACTGTTCCCTTAGGGGAAATACATAGGCAATTTTTACCTCTAATTGTTTGAACCTATCTGACACCTTTCAGACAAAGGGCACTCCTAGCATAGGAGGAATCAGCAGTTTTGTTTGCTTTTGGAACATCTAAGTGGGGCAGATGCAGCCTGGGAAAGCTGGTCTCAGTTCTCTGCTGTTTCTAGTCACAATGCCCAGATCGGGCAGGATTGCAGATAGAGACTTTATGCATAACTGTTTATCTCTAGCTGCACCCCAAGATAAATTATAGCTCATGTTTGCATAATTATTTCTTTGTTTCCACTAACCTATATTTTTGACAATAATCTGCAGATAGAGTTGAAAATGGCAGAACCATATCCTACCAAAGTTTATATATTTAAATCCTACATTTTCTGCTTTTATAGTAAACATCACAGGCATGCAAATACAAAGATTGGACTGACACAGATATAATTAATACAAGAATTTCCTTGGTAATACAGTATATGTAAACAGAAATATAGAAAAATATGAACTTGGATAATTAAGCTCATTTTTATCAGTAAGATATGCCTCAACGCCCTCATCATCTTCATTTATTTATTTATTTATTTATTTATTTATTTATTGTTTTATTTTTGAGACAGCAGTCTCTGTGGCCCAGACTGGCCTGCAAGTCATGTCAATCCTCTTTCCTCTGCCTCCTAAGTGCTGGCATTACAGGTGTGTGCTACCATTTCCGACGTGTGTGATGCTGGGCACATGAACCAAAGACCAGGCAAGACAAGGATCCTAACTGCTTTGCTATTCCTCCAGCCTTCCTACCTTCTTCAGTATCTGCCTAACATCAGGCCACTTGGTTCCTTTTTGTCAACTTTTTCTCACTAGAACCAAACACTGACATAGGGAACTTGAAGGAGAAAATGGTTCATCGACGCGTGGCTTTTGGACACAGCAGATAGGGGGCAGTGGGGAGCAAAGCTGGTCACTTTATCTGGCTGGGAAGCCAAGGACATGGAGAAAGCAGCAGTTAGAGATACACTCCAAGGGTGCACACTGGCTGGGACACACCATCACCTGGGCCTCACTCCAAGCAGGATTTCAGCTATGAAACCAGTTGGTTAATCTAGTCATGACTATAGAGCTTCTATAATCCAACCACCTCTTCAGGAGTATCATAATCATGTTGATAAGAAAAATTAATTATTATATCATGTATCTACTGTACTCTACAAGAGACTTCAAACCTGTAATCAGAGCATTTTCCCAGTATTGTGAATCTTTGCTTGTTTTTCTGAATTTCTTATGGAATTTGAATCATTTCTAATGACAGAAACTGTCTCTGGTTCATTATTAAATTTTCAGTGCCTGGTATATTTGAATTTTTCTTTCACTAGATAGATAGAAAGACAACAGACAGAGATAGATATAAATACAGATCCACACCAAGAAAAAAACAAGCCAACTGTTAGCAATGGTGAAGACATAATCATGGTATTGAAATTCTGGTACTGATTACATTTAAGAGTACAGTAGCAGTCAATTTCCGAAGTCCTTGCTATATACATAGGAATGATATCGGCGAATATTAGAAGAGCTGAAAATGTTATAGTCAGTTATTTTTAAACAGACAAGCATTAAATGAAATTATCTCAGATTTCAGCTACACGTGTAGAGAGAAAGAAGGAAAGAAAGAAAGAAAGATGTATAGATGTACAGACAGACAGACAGGTACATAGAGATTAAAACAGAAAGAATTTAGGAAATGTGCTTATAAAAATGTGGAAACTGACCATGTCCCAAATTTTCAGAGTCCTTACTACAGCATGGAGCCAGGAAATAGTGAAGTCTGTAATTTGATTTAGAAAGTAGTTCACAGTCAGAATTTCCTTTTCGTTGTTGGAGGTCAGCCTTTTTACGCTAAGGCCTTCCATTGGCTGGAGGAGCCACATACACATTATGAGGAGTAACCTGCTTTACTTAAAGTCTACTGATTTAAATGTTATGCTCATCTAAAAATAGCTCCATAGAAACATCTAGAATAGTATTTGATCAAACATCAGTACGCTATTGCTAGGCCACATGGATGCATGAGACTAATCACAGTTCGTGAAATGCATCTCTTACTTTCCCTCAGACCTGCCATATACAAGCAGGGGAGAAGGACAAAGCTGTTATTATAATCCTGTGGACTTTTATATCAGATCAAGGAGTATTTGGTAATCAGGGTGCTAGCAAACGTGGTTGGTTCACTTTGTAATGAAATTTAGAATATCGCCTTGTGTGACAGTAAACATTCACTTGTTATTTTCAAAGTGTTGCATCAATATTTTCATTGTGGAGAGTAGCTATAAATTCATACAGATGTGTTATACAGCATCCTCTCTATAGCATACAGCCACTCCTGAGATACATGTAGAGAACCTGACGTTGAATATTGGAAACAAAACCTCAGAGACCAAAAGTCGTCTCTAAATTAAGATTATAGGATCTAATTGGGCTCTAAATTTGCCCAAACGATTGTTATTTGTTCCCAATCAATGGTAAGTACTAGAAGAAACATAGCTGGTTGGCGTGGGGCGGAGCTGCACAGGGGCAGACTGGTAGGGTACCCGGCCTTCTCTACTGCCACCCGCGCACCGGGGGAACCTCACAGCGGAACCTGGACTTGGCTGGTGCCAGGCTCCGCCCCACGCCAGCCAGCACCTTGATTACAGAATCCTGTTTCATTTTGTTTTTGTCTTTCCACAGGAGCTCCGCTTCAGAGACTCGTGAACTAACAACAGTCCAATAGCGTTTTATTCACAGAAAATCTGCTAGGAAACTAAAAATAAGCGCTTCATGTAGCATGTTGCACTTGGTAAATTTATGACAATAATAAACTGCAAATTGATAATCAAGGGCACTTTAGAAACATAATTCTGTTTTTAAATGTACTTTAATATATATATATATATATATATATATATATATATATATATATATGAGAGACAGGGTCTCACTCTGTAGTCCAGGCTGGTCCTGAACTCACTATGGAGCCCAGGCTGGCCTTGGACTCACGATAATCCTCCTGCCTCAGCCTCCCGAGTGGAAATGTAAATTCATACAACCACTCTGGAAAGCAGTATGGAGATCACTCAAAAGACTAGAAATAAATGTCCCCTTTGATCCAGCGACACCCCTCCTGGAAATATATCCAAAAGGGGCCAAAACAACACACAACAGAGAGATATATATACCCATGCTCATAGCAGCACAACTAGCAATAGTTTAAAATATGGAAGTCACCAAAATACCCATCAACAGACCAATGGATACAAACTGTGGTATTTACACACAATGGAATACTATGCATCTACAAAGTCCAACAGCGTGGAGGCTTTTGCAGGCAAATGGAAGAAACTTGAGAACATCATGCTTAGTGAAGTGAGGCAGAAGCAGATGAAACATCGAATGGTCTCTCTGATATGAGAGTCCCAGATCACAACTCTTATGGAACTTAAAAAACAAAATGAAACAGGAAGATAGGTTGGGGGGGGGGGGAGGTGAGGTGAGGGAGAGGGACAAAAGCAGAGTGGAAAAGCCCTTGTCACCTTGACAAGACACATATGTGCACAAAATGCTCAAACTCATTGTAAACCTTACATTTTGCTCATATACACGTCAATAAAATGGGGAAAAAGAAGAAACATAAGCTACAAATATACCCCAAGTTTTAAAATAAATTAATAAGTACTTGAAAGCTGATTTTTTTTCTGTACTTAAATACTCCCACAAAGCACAATAAACAATATATGTAAAACCATCTTTTTGCATTAGATAGGGAATTCCTGTGTGTTGGCTATGTACAAAGAAAGGTGGCCATCTGGAAAAGGTCTACATTTGTGTGTCTGAGATGTCCATGGTCCTTCTGGAGGATAAGCAAAGTGCCCAAAGAGCTTGTGGAAGGGCCTGTCATCAGGTAGACCAGGTGCTCACAATCGCACACAACAAAGATGCAGTGTAGTGGGTTCTATTCTCCCCTTGATGTTTGCAAGTCCCATTACAGCTAATGGGAATTGCATGTGTGTATTCAGAAAGCATTACGCTACGTGAACTGCAAAGGGAAAGAAAACATAGGCATGTGATCTAAAAAAAAAGTGGTTGGGTGGTGGGGGGGGGGCAGAGAAAAGGAAACCAAAGCAGCTTACTTCTGTGCTCCTATGGTGATAATAAAAAGTGTGTGTGTGTGGGGGGGGGGGGGGGTGGCTAAAGTGAAAGCATGCACTTTTTAAAGAAACAATCGCTCCCACCTACGTGTAAGCCCAGATTCCAAAGTATTTGACAAGTGGTACTTCAGCTATTCATCTGCTTCTATAAAAGAGCAGGTATATTGCACGGGGGTGTTTGTTTCTCTCTTTTTATTAATTTTTTTCAATGATTAAAAACTATTATAATTATAAATTCAGGAATTAATGTAACTGTATAATTATAAGCTTTTTTGTAGAACAGAAAATAGAGGCTATCTAAATGCTTATATGTCATGACATATTTGAAATATAATCAGCAATCATAGATAGTATTAGGTTATATTTGAGACTACAATTTTAAGCAGCAATTGACATAAATACAGATTAATTCCTATTAAAACGGGATACATCAAAAATTCAAATAAGGATGGTACATCTTGAAGCAATTATGATGCTTAGAATGTATAAGTATTTTGAATTCTTGCCACATAGCTAAGTATGAATTCTTAGCATAGATCAGAATCTTGCAAAGAAATCTTGGCAAAAGAAAAAAAAAATTACAAAATATATTGCCAGTTCTATAAAGAAAAGAAACAGACCACAAATAGAAATTGCTTTATTTCTGACTCAATTCATTTTGGCAAACTGCATGGTAATAAAATGTCTCTTCTGTGTTACGAAAGAATAGCTTTCAATGGAAGTCATGAATAAGCTCGTTACTAATGATTAACATAGACTACATGATAGTTAATATTCATAATGGGGGCAGATATGGTTCCTGCATATAATTTAATCAAATGTCAGAAGAATTTTCTGGGTTTTCTTGAACTGACCAACATTCAATTATCCCTGTGTGTGGTTTCTGTGCACAAAGGAAAGATGGTTTCTGTTTCACATTGTCACCATGACCCCTGGGGATGAGAGAATTATTAAGATCACAGCTACTACTTTAGATTTGTATGGGCAATTCAGAATTCTGGAATCCAGCTAGTCCCACTGGATGGATTTTTCCAACACTGTAATAACAAAGTTGATAAAGACAGTATGATGGCACCCAATTTATGCTCTACCTAGATCTCTGTTCCTTTCACAATATAATCGTAGTGAAATACCTGCTACAGATGAGGAAACTGGACTCAGGAAAGATGGATCTCTTTTCTAAAGATCACATAGCTACTTTTACATGTGATAATGTTCACCTCACAACAAAAAATTAGCTGACTCAATTACAGATAACCAAACAAAAATTTAATATGTGCAAGAAATAATTTTGAAGCCAGAAGAAGAACATGGCTAATTCTCATATAGCTTATTTTTGTGATAGTGCTTAATTTCAATATAGTCCAAAAAAGACATTATGAAACAAATCACATTATTTGATCGTATTTTCATATTTATTGAATGATATTTTTGATACAGATAAAATTATTTTAAAATGCACATTTCGTCAAATATATACGCATTGTGCAGGAGTGTGACAACACAGAGTGCTTCAGCATATTTGAATTGTAGAATCGGAGGATATCCATTGATACTACATAGAACTTCAAGTAGGATAAGAACAGTGAGTTGTTTTTGTATTTCTGAGCCATTGTCCACATGTCATAACAGGGAACAAACATGCTAGTACTGCCAGTGTTCTGAGGTATCTATTTCCTGACATTTTAGAGTTCCATACAAGTGCATAAATATTAGTAGCTTTTGATGGAAGAATGAATGTTAGGTGCTTAAAAGTTTATTTTCCCCTCAAAGGTTTTGAAATAGAAAAGAAAACTTCCTTCTGTTTTAGTGAAATTGGATTTCCAGATGTCCAGGGTCAAAGGTGGGAAATAAAAGTATCAAGTTTTAGCCTAGTCCAACCAGACAGCATGCCCAAACATGAGAGAGTTTTCCCACAGGGTGTCCGTTTGTAGTTTTATTTTTCTCTCGCCTCTCTAGGTAAGAGGTCCATACCCTTTCTGCCCAACATCCCACTCTAAACCCATTTTGCAAATGGTCTGAGTTTCTTTTATTTATTCTTTAGCAGTGACTACAGTATGGACCTCTAAAATACTTGTAAATGTATAAATTTGGACAGCTAGCAATTTCTTTTCTTTCTGAACTTAATATGCCCCCTTCTTTTGGGGGACATTTGATGTTGTTTCTCTTTGTAAATTAATTTTCCTTTGCTTAGTGAAATTGTTGACCTTCCACTATTACTTTAGAGCTTAAGAATCGTTTGTCTTGCAAACTACATGTATTGAGAAAATATTTAGGGAATTTAAAGTTTACTAGAAGTGTATGAAAGGATTCCTTTCAAAGCCTTAAATTTTATGTCAACTTGAGATATTGTGTTATCAAAAACCTAAAGCAACATTGTAGACTTACTCTTCTTAACTGTGAAGTGCACTGAGTCAGTGA
The DNA here is from genome assembly GCA_004027205.1 of Ctenodactylus gundi. Taxonomy (NCBI): domain Eukaryota; kingdom Metazoa; phylum Chordata; class Mammalia; order Rodentia; family Ctenodactylidae; genus Ctenodactylus; species Ctenodactylus gundi. The sequence continues at coordinate 130,711 of PVKB01003795.1, forward strand.
CTCTGTTTTGGTCAGTAAGTACACAACCTAATGTCTTAAAGTTCTCTTGAACACAGAGTAAGCAACATACCCAAACATGAGAGAGTTTGAAAACATTGATCCTTCCATTCTCTTAAAATTGAATAAAATGATCCCATGAGTTCCTTTTTTATTATTAGCTTGCGTTCACACATCAGTCCATTTGTGTGGATTTCAAGGCTGGAGGACATCTCTGTAAACAATTCATAAATCTGCGTGTCTAACCATATCTTGCATTCCCATGACAAGGAAGTCACAGAAAACAGTGAAGACGGACAGAATGAGCTAAAGGAGAGAACACGGATGTAACTGTAATAAAATAGAGGTTCTCTAGTTAGTCTATATTTGATTTGCAAATGTGAGAGAACATAGGAATGGTGCATTGCAACTGAAGATACAGAAATGCACTTGGATACAGTTAGTAAAGCCTCAGCATTACAACTTATTAAAATCTCTCCACATTCAAAGAAAGCACTTCCTCTCTGTGTCATTTTCAATAATCATCAGGAATTGATAAAACAGATTTCTCACTAGATCTGCTGGTATCTTTTGATATCTGTATTTAACCCAGGTTATTCTTTCTTGTTTTAAGAGATTATTAGACCCGGTAGGTATTTTATCTGAGAAACATGAGATCTTTAATTTGTGTTTCCCATAAAATGGGTGTATAACTAATGAACTGTGCTAATAATTTATTAATTACTATTAAGTTCTATATTAATATAGGGAATCTCCTTTTTAACAAGTATGTTCTATGCTTGTTTCCTTTAGGCAATATTTCAATCTAAGTAAATAAAAATTACAACAGCATAAAACTATTCTACTTTAAGTACTGGGGAACACAGTGATTCAAGGAGGAGTGTTGGTACAGGGTCATTCAAATTCTGACTCTCTTGAATTGCTGGTAGTATTGTTTGTCTGTTATTGTTTTATGATATATGTAATAACAAATGAAACATGTGGTACATTGAAGTACTTAGAACAGTCCGTAATGTCGAATAATTATTAGTAGTTGGACTGTGAACTCCATTGGGCAAGGATTTTCTGTTTTAATTCTTCACTGATGTGATAAAATGCTTATCAGAGTGAATATATATATATAAATTATTTAAATATCATCATTTAAATATATATTTAAATAGTATATATAAAATATATAATAAATATGTGCTACATATAAATATGACATATATAACATTTTAACTCATATATATATATATATATATATATATATATATATATATATATGAATTCAGATAACTCATATGTGAAACTCATATGAAGACTCATAGGAATGACTCATATTTATATGCTCATAAGAGTGAGAGAGAGAAGCTGAAAATATTTTCATATAAGTAAAGGAATCTACCACTTAAAGATTAATTTGTGTTAGTTATATTTAAATGATAAAATATGACAATAAGTATTAAAAACATCAGAGGCAGTGGAAATAAAAATTCCATCCTAGTGCAAAGAAAATATACAGAGACAATAGGAACTGGATTTACTTATACTTAAAAATTATTCACAGATTTTAATTTTAAAATTTTAGTTTAATATGTTTCCAAGAAATGTACTCAAAGAAAAAGTCACAGGGAATAATATAATAAAATTGTTGAAAATATGTACAACAAGCAACTCTGAAATGAAAGTGAAGTGGCAATATTACTTATTAAACAAGACATAGTTAAGGGGGACATGTTTAGTAAGGTCATAAAAGACCATTTCGGAATCATAAAGGGAACAATGTACAAAGAAGTATAATAACTTTGAATTAAAAGTAACTAACAGTTTATAAGTTTTTAAAATGTAAAGAAAAATGTGGCTGATTTTAAATGAGATTTCATTGAATCCAGCCCAAGTGGCAGATTTTAACATACTCACCTCAGTTGACAGAATCAAGTAAGCGTACATTAGAAAGGCATTTTAGAATTTGAGCAACATCGTTGAGCTTGATTTATCTCTTACAATTCTTCATCTCACACCAAAAAACGTATTTTTGTCAAAATACACGTGAAATGTTTTTTTAATGAAGAAATTTTAGACCACACAGAAATCTTTAAAAAGTGCCCAAAACAACTATGATGTAAGTCTACATGAATTGACTAAAATACACATGAAAAAGATACCATAAGCAACTACTCTTGTCTTGATTCTAAAAAAAAAAAAAAAAAAAAAAAAAGACTTAGAAACTACTTAACTGGCTATGATATTGTTCAGTGACCAGAATGCTTGCCTAGAACGTGAGGTCACAGATTCAGTTCCCCCGCACCTCATAGTAGCTGGGCATGGTGGTGCGGGCCTGTAGTCCCAGCTGTCAGGAGACTGAGACAGGAGGATTGCCATGAGCTCCAGGCCAACCTGGGCTCCATAGTGAATTAAGGACCAGCTAGGACCACAGAGAAAGACACTTCCCAAACACAAAGTGAAACAAAACGAAGTGAGAAAGAAACATATTCACATCTGAAAGCCCAAACACACACACACACACACACACACACACACACACACGTGAGCGTGCGCACAAAGAACCTCTCCCCCAAAAAGGAAACAAAACAAAAAGAGCAGAAATTATTTTACAACCATATGTTGACCAGTGGATACAAAAATGTGGCATTTATATACAATGGAATAATATGCATCAATAAAGTCCAACAGCTTGGAGGTTTTCACAGGCAAATTGAAGAAACTAGGGAACATCATGCTTAGTGAAGTGAGTCAGAAGCAGAAGGTGAAACATCGGATGGTCTCTCTGATATGAGAGGCCCAGATCAAAACTCTTATGGAACTTAAGACGAAAGACAAAGTGAAAGAGGGGGGTAGGGTGGGGGAGGAGGGAGGGAGGGGTGGGTAGAGGGAGGAACAAAAGGAGAGTGAGAAAGCCCTTGTCACCTTGACAAGATACGGATGTGCACAACATGCTTAACTCCATTGTAAACCTTAAATTTTGCACGTATACATATCAATAAAATGGGGGGAAAAATGAAACCATATGTTGTAAGGGAAATGAATAGACCAGGCACCAACATGGCTCAGCAGCAAGAGAGTTTATTGTAGGATCAGAGCAGCAGGCTGGGACCCAGCACCCTAAGGCATCTGAGTTCTGATTATTGATGTTTTTAGCTTTTTATACAGAAAAATTTAAAAGTCCATTGTTTCTCAAGCAGGACACTGTGGTTACAGTTCTCATGGGAACATTGTTTGAGTGCTGCCTGGTACCATTCTCATACCAGGCACCATTCTTCTACCACAGGGGAGGGTAGGAACATTTTGTGATTTTTCCAGGAGCCTGTCCCAGTGCAGTGAACTGATTCAATTTACCTACTGAGTTAGCTATACCAACTCCATTTTGTCTCATGTTAACCTCACATACATAATAATAAAAAACACTCAGAAAAGTTAAAGCTTTGATAGGAAAATAGAAAATCAGACGAGATCATTTAAGAATATGTTATCAATAGCACCTATAAACAGTATTAGAAACAAAACAGGGTACAACTACAAATGGGTCGGAGATTTTTGAAATTCTACAAAATTAGAATGAGTAACTTTGTAATTATCGATTAGACACTTGATTATGTTTACATAGATAATCACAAGTTCTTAAATTGAATAAAACAGAAAGAAAAGATAGGTAGGGCATCATATGCTTTAATCCTAGCTACTGAAGAGGCTGAGGCAAGACGATTCTGAGTTGGAGCCCATCCTGGCCAACTTAGTAAGGCTTTGTTTTAAACAAAACAAACAAATAGTAAATAAAGTAAGGGTGTAGCTCTCAGTGCTTCTTAAATCTTTAAAATTAAAGTATACCAAGAATTATTAAATAATTGAATTAATATAATCCCCCCCCCACAAAACAAAAGTTGCCATGTCTTACAAAAACTTTCCATGTCAATGAGAAAGATATAATCTCTCTCTAGTCAAAGATTATGTAATTGTGCAAGTAAAAGTGAACAAAATGGAAGGAATTTACTTCTCTAACACCTTAAATACCATTTAAAAATTCTTTTCTATGTGGTCAATTTTTTTTTTTTTTGAGACAGGGTCTCGATCTGCAGCCCAGGCTGACCCTGAACTCACTATGGAGCCCAGGCTGGCCTTAGACTCATGGCAATCCTCCTGCCTCAGCCTCCCGAGTGCTGGGATGATGGGCATGTGCCACCATGCCCAGTTTATGTGGTACTGGGGAACGGAACTCAGGTACTTAACGCTTGCTAGGCAAGCGCGTTCACAGCTGAGCCATCCTCCAGCCCTTTTATTCTTTTCTAATGGTGCTTCCAAGTTTCAGGGGAAAAATGTACCAAGGATATGCTAATGAAGCAACTCTCCATATCCATCTTGCTATGTCACGAATGTGGACTTGGAGATGTAATCAGATCCCAGAACGTGACAGTTCAGCCCCTGTAAGTTTCACTGGTGAGTTGGCCTTTCTGCATGTTGTTTACTGTAAAGGCAGATATCTGAGTATATTTACAGACCTGCTACCAAAAATCGTCCTTCTCTGCCATAAATTGCCAATTTTTGCCTCTACCCTCAGACTTGATTGAGAAAATATTTGCCCCAGAATTAATGATCTGTGACTACTCTTTTTTTGACATCCAATAGTTGCATACGAGAATAACAAAAATCACATTCTTCATTTCTTATTCCCTCAGATTGCCCTTTAGTCAGATGCACTGCATTATTGTGCACATTAATCTTTTTCTGTATCTTTAATTTTCTTCTTCTGAAGCTTTTCCTCCACCAAAGATCAATGATGAAACAAAGATAAAACACCTCTATTATTGAGACTTTTTTCTTGCAAACTAGCACAAACTGGAGGCTTAAAACAAACACAAATTTGTTCAGAAATTATTTGCATTTGTCGTGGGAGATGGCACGTCTGGGTTTCCTGCTTGATGTCTCCATGCCTGAAACCAAGTAGCTGAGCAAGGCCAGGGCCTCGTCTGTGGCTCATACTTCTCTTCCAACTTCACTCGCATGGATGGCAACATTCAGTGCTGTATGGGTGTAGGACTGAGGTTTCTGTTTTCTTGCTGGTTGGTTGTGGAGTACTGTTTCTAGAGGCTGCTTCCGCTTCTTAGACACATGACTTGCTCATGGGCTTTCACAGCGTGGAGGCTGGATTTCATCCAGACGATTGGAAACTCCTCTCTTGGCTTCCTCTTCTGAGTCGAGCTAGAGAAACTATTCTTTCAAGGGCAGATTATGGGGTAAGATCAGACCCATCCAGGTTAATCTTCCCTTTTACTTTACAAAGATCTATGCACCATTACCAGGATGGTGACATAGGGTGAGATTAATAGGTGTCATTAAATATAAAGAAATTATACAATAGTAAGACTCCTTGGGGGCCATTTTAGGATTTAGGATCAAACAGAACAGAATAGAACAAAACAAAACATCCTTTCTCTGTAACATACTTACTCACTTTCCCTAACACACTTGAGTTAATACTGAACATTAGAGGCTTTTAATACTTTCCCATCTCTCATTCCAAAATACTCATTCCTTTAAAACTATTCTACATCTTATTGCTCATAGCCATGTGCACTCAGCCCCTTAAGGATACCATATTCTAATACCAATTCATTATTTCTTCCTTCCTTTTCACTTCTCTTCTTTCCTCAAGTAACTAAGAGCTTATTTGGGTATCGTTTCTTTCAAAATATAGTAGAATTCTGATATCATACTCAATTTTGTCTACTTCCTCATATCTCACAAAAAGTAATCAATAAATCCTGTCAATCCTGTAAATGTTGAATCTGGTCTTTTCCCAAATTATCCATCCATTATTCACCTTCAGTTCTTCTTTAGCATATGGGCAACTTCTTCTCTGCCATCTACAGGTACTATTTCTGTCTTCCCAAATGTTGCTTGTAACTTCCTCTCTGAAAGTGGAAATATTCAAGGAGTGGTTTAAGATTTCTTTAAAAATTCTAAACTCAGACTATCAATATTATTAACTTCTGCAACTGATAAAGGCAATTATAATGTACTGTTCTTTGAAATTTGATCAAGTCGATTCTTAAAATCATACTACTTTTGAGTTCCCTTAGTCCTTTTGATGTGTTCTTTTATGCATTTTCTTTGTTTTTGAAATATCACCGAGCATAGCACAGTTTCTTACCCCAAATATACTCTCAATTTACTCTTCACCCAAGTATGCAATTTAAGAAAAAATATGGATTTTAAATACTCTTTAGCATTTCAGTTCAACGTTTACCAAAAAACAATCTCCCTTGGTTTTTCCCCTCAATGTTGATCCACCTATCCCTAAGACACAGCCTGTCTTGAAATTCTGCTCTATATTATCTTGCCCAACTAGGAGTTGCCCCTGTGTTACTGCTGCTGCCATCCGCCGGACCTACCTCCACAATCTCTTCCAAATGCATTTCTTAGACCTTGTAGTACTTATCACTACCTTGCTTGCTGTAATTAAGATGTCAAGAAGCTATGATCCTCACTCAGGGAAGCAAGTGTCGGTCTGAAGGTAGGATGGTGGCTCATTCCTGGACACAGGTCACGTGAGAATGAGACAATACAGGGTATCACATGTGCTGTAACTCAGCCCCACCGGCAGCTCTCGAATTCAAATGCAGTGGTTTGCAAAATGTAAACTTCATTAACTTTTTGACTGATAAGCTTTTGTATTTTAAAATCACACAGACCTTAGAGCTTGGAGATTTTAAAGTTATTAAAAGTTAGTCCTACCTTGTTTATGTGCAGCTAAGCCATCTTTTAGGCATGCCATTTACACAGTAGAGATATTTTCCAGGTAAGAGAACTCTAGTAGAACGAAGCACCAAATACAAGTGGATAATGTTTTATAACCCCTCAGGCCACTGGCAGGTTTGAAGTGGAGTTGTGTCGCACATCTTTGCTTTCAAAGTCCTGCAGTGACTTTACATGTTTTTTTCTGGTAATTTAGATATCACTGAACTGAAGATTCCATAGTGAAAATGTTCAATAACTCTTAAAGAAAAATAACAGTTTGATGCACTAAAAAAAGCCTTTTATTTCTCTCACTCTTCTTTCACGCAAAATAAAAATTGACTCTCATTCTATTGGACACATCTCTAAATAGAAGTTTTTTCATTTGCTTCTGGAATAAAAATCCAAAATGATCGGAATTACTTTAAATGTATTCATTTTTTCAAACTGTTTCTAATATGACATTTTAAACTTCAAAGAAATGGTGATTTATTTAATGAAACAATTTGTATGTTTTTGAATGATGACTCAAAGGTCCTCTCTTGATCCATGCTTTCTCAAATCATTTCTTGTTTTATTTCCATTTGGGGGATTAAATTGAATGTTTTCTATGTTTTATCCTTTGGTCACTTCATTTTTAATATTTGATTTATTGAAAGTGACTATTTTCTTTCAAAATCATCAATATATTGAAACTGATATGAGATGTAAAAGAATTGACTACTAAGTCACAGAGGTTTGCTGATAATCAGCATCAATTAGAAAAAATATCAGAAACCATTTTCTAAATAAAAATTGTAATATGAAAGGGAAAGTATGTATATGTCTATGAAGACATTTGCTTTTTTCAAATATTGAGAAATATTACCATATTATGCATGGCACATCAATTTTTTAGATTTTATATCGAAAATTGATGACTCTTTATTAGTATTTTTCAATTATTTTCCAAAGCCTTTACTTACTAATATACTTACTAAAACTAGGCAAAGTTAATCTCTGAACATATGAAATCAATGATTCAACATAATTTTTTCTTGTTGATTTAATAATAACTAACATATCCTATGTAGACTTCATACAACAGGCAATTTTCTTTCTATTTAGCCATTTATGATTATATTCTATCATATGTACAATCTTTCTAAAATTTAAGAATATTTTAAAAATTTGTTATTTTTAAACTATTTGGTGAATAACAACATCAGCTCTTTCAGAACCTTAATGGAATAAAAATAAAGTTGATTAAGTTGATCTGTTTGCTAGACAAAAACAACATTTCTGAATTAGTATCAAGCAAAGAAGATCAGAAAGCAATTTTTTTCCAAGAATAAAAGTTATCCATTTCTGAAGTCTAACTCAGATTTAACTGCAAACAAAGAAACCAAGAAAGGATCTGAGATTTGAGAGAAAGGGACATCATTTTTGGCTTGAATTGGACCAATAACCATTTGACCTTTCACTTACAGGACTTTAAAAACTCTTCTTAAAAAGGTAGTTGTAGGTTTTAATCAAAATCTTTACTTCATTTGCCATATGTTTCTCTGGTATAATTTTGTGGGTATGATTCTAGATGTATGCAGTCAATTATTTTATGGCTAATGTGTGCTTATATATTATTTTAATTGAGTGCAATCTCCTGTAGAACTAGTAGGAACAGAAATATTTACTGTAAACAGAAAACAGAAGACTCCTAGGTTAACAAAAAATACTTATTTAACAGTTAACAGGTTCAGAATATTTTATTGCTTCTCTTCACAGTGAAATTAACTGTCATTTTTAATATTCATTCATTCCAAACTCATACCTTTCTAACAGATTTACCATGTATATTATATATTCTTAAATAAGTAGTTCAAAATATTAACACAGCTTTAATATTTGTGCTTATAAATGATAAATCTCAAATATTTCTCATAGAACAATCAAGATATAAGGCAATGCTACAAATAAATAAAATATTTTAATAGATAATAATAGAATTAAAGGTTTATTAGCCTTAATAATGGGAACAACTGAAAATTCTTGAAAAACTTGTATGTATGGTATTTTTCACTCACCTTCCTCCTCTTAAAAATTACTACTCATGATAAATCTATTGCCATAAAGCATTTGCTTTACTTTTAACTGAGAAAATATATTAAGAAGCCAAAGAAGTCCAAACATTTTCACACATATGGGTTTTTCTTGAGGCCTTTTCCTTTTCTTTGTTTAAAACTCTACAGAATCCACAGATTCTTAAAAATCAAGATTGCTGTTTGATAACTGATGAAAGATTGAAATAAACCTTCATTTTAATCATTGCCAGTTTCACTTGAAATAATGTTAATAGTTTATTTTTCTCTTGTCTGAACCATCCTAATCCTTCTTATAACAGAATGATAACAACTTTTTTGAGATTCTTTTCTTTGAGACTAAAGTAAATAATTTCAAATTGGCCTTTAAAATGGGGTTACTCTCATGATCTTTCACTCCAGAGTAGCCTCTGATGAGCACACACAGTCAATGGCTCCAACCCTCATGAGTCTGAATGCGAAGGTTTATGTTCACCAGGTGGGGATGTTGCGTCAGGAAAGAGCAAATGCTTGGGAGTTAAACCCAGGTCTGTCCTACAACTCAGGGAGTGTAGGCAGAAAGCATTATGTCATTTTAAAATTCGGATGCGAGATAAGAGAAAAAGTTTTTTTTTAAATAGTTAATTTTGGTACTAGTTTAGATAATTACATTAATTAGATATTTGCAAGATGGACTTAATGTGTTATTTTATTTATTATTTATTTAATTATTTATTGTATATTACCATCAAAAGAATTTTGTTGTCAGCAGACTTTCTTATACAGAGAATGTGTTTATAAATCTAAATAAATGGTATTATAAAAAATGAGGTTGACTGCTATGGATTTCTTTATTTTTTCAAAGTGTCCTTTCATATTAATATAAATCAGTTCTATTTTATTTACTCAAAGGTTATTTTATCCCATTTTGTATTTATTTTTTAGAGATGATGCTGACCGCTGAAAACATATGAGCACATCTGCAGGAGGCTTCAGTTTGAGGAATGCTTTCAGGCATTTGGCATCCAAAGTGCCTATGACTGTGTACCAATATTTTAAATACTGACAATAGGTTCGCTAGAATGTCTTCATGTAAATTAGAGGCATGTGAATATGTGTCATTGGCAAGTGACTAAATTAATGGATGATATTAAATTGATAATTTCATTACTTTAAACAACCATAATTACATTCAATATGATAGAGTCAGATATATTGACTAGAAGTAATGTTGACAGAGTTGAAAATTTTAAAAATATACAACAATTTGTAGAATTTAATAAAGTCTATTTCAAATGTCAAATCAAAAAGAGAAACTTATGAACATGATCATGCATATAGTCTATTCTGTTTCAAAGTGATCAAACATGCTATGAGACCTTTAGCACGCCTAAAATTTTTATTCAGCTTTCATGAGCAATAAGTATTATGATGTCATGTGTGCTTAAAATTGACACACGAAAGAGACTTTGGACCTCATATATTTTTTTTTTTAAAATCAAGCTACTTTGACACACTTCTGTGGCCATCATGGGCAGATCTGGAGAACCAAGCAGCAGCAACAACTACGAACAAAAAATACACGCAAGGAAATACACGGGTCCCCAGGGAGCTTTAGAGTGCATGAATCAAATTTGACTCAACAGATCACTTTTTAATGACCGTTGTATTATTCTTATACAACAACAAATGCAGTTGTTTGAAAAGCATCTGATAGATGAGAGTTGGCATATTTTCTACAGAATAAATATTCTGAAGCAAAAAAATCTTAGTAATTCAGAGCCACTTGAATTTTTTCCAGCTAGGTGACAAAGTAACCCTCCTATTTCCCCTGAAGTATTTTTCCGGATTATTGTTATTTTGTAACTTTAGTATCAGTCTTTATATAGACTTGATTATATAGACAGGGAGGCTCATTTTTTAGGGCTCTTAAGCAAATGACAATATATTTAATACTCTAAGGCAACATGATAAATTATGAGATTCAGGAAAGTCAAGATTGATGTTCAGATTATAGGCGATTAATTAGTAACAAGGGATTCTCCACAAGATTTAAAAGCCATGCATGTATAAACACATTTGATTTGCACAAATATAGTTGGATTTATTTGTTTATTTATTGGAGATAAGGTCTTATTCTGTGAAGAACTCACTGTGAAGCCCAGGCTTGCCTCAGTTGTGTATATTTCTGAAAGGATATGGGTAATGGGAGAAAGTAACTATTCTGAAATAGAAAAAAGAGTATAATAAGACTTTCATAAAAGTATTGCTACATTCTATTGTATTTTTTCCTTTTTATTGGTTGGAATTGTTTCCAGTATACAATTCTCATGTGATTGAAAACTAAGTCCTTGGCACATATGTAGCATTTACTTGGTTCAAGCCACTGGACTGAAAATACGTATTTTAATATGAATTTTTCTTTTATGGTAATTGGGCTCACCCCAAGGGTCTTTGCTGAACTACATTTCTAGCCAAAGTTTAATTTTTTATTTTGAGGTCTTATGCATGCTGAATTGCTCAGTCTAGGCTTGAACTTGAGATTTTCCTGACTCAGCCTTATAGAGTTCTAGGATTATAGACCTGTACCACAAGAAAGACTTGCTGTAAAATATTTTTCTAATTTCTTATTTTCCCACATTTTATTGATAGGTATAAGTGCAAAATTTAAGGTTTACAATGAAGTTGAGTATTTTGTGCACATACATATCTTGTCAAGGTGACAAGGACTTTCCTGCTCTCCTTTTGTCCCTCCCTCTACACCCTACCTGCCTAGTTCACTTTGCTTTTTGCTTTTTAAAAGAAATACTGAATTCAATTTCTTAACTAGGTAAAAACCAAACAAAATACGTTTCCCTCCTTGTGATCATTGTTAGTTTCATGCTGAAGAATTAACAACAGGATGGACATATATGACCCTGTACAGTCAAGTTTGTGGAAGCTGGATGATGTGGAACATGAGATGAGAAAATCACATCCCTTAGCCTTACCCAAGCGAACTCTCTAGGACATCATTTTATGATGAGTACTTACTTAACTGCAAAAAAATAGCCCCCTCTTATGTGAGTGGGGAATAAAGTACAGAGAACTTTGTCGTATCAAAAAATTCTGTAAGGCCTAACAATTTTTAGAAAGCCTCTTGATATCTATAATTTTAATATCAAACACTTGATTCATGCAAAATTCTTATATCTAAAGTTTGGGAAAAAACATTCTACTTATTCTGACTAAATGTTGACAAGTTAAAGAGAATATTATGATGTATACATAAGGGCAAAAGAGCATTTAATGTAAACTCTAATTGCCTGGTTCTCATTACTTTTATTTTCACTATCTTGGTCATGACCATGTCAGAATGTCAACAATCAGGATACGTGAGTACCAGCTATGGTGCCATTGGAATAGCCAGGAGACCGCCTGAATTTGAATGAAGAAAAAAGAACTGGCAACGTGAAAACTCATTTCCTATGTACTCCTCTACTATTAAAATGAACTGTTCACTATGGAAAGGCTTGTGGAACAGGACCTGGTTGTGTAAATTTGCTCATAATCTGAATTTTTCCAAAGAATAGCTTTCCATAGCATGTTTTGAACTTAAGGAGTTTTGCATTTTACAAGAATTTGAAGTTCAATAATAAAAATCTATTGATATCCTTAATAACTTAAATATTCATTTTCCTATCTATATCATTGAGGTGGCTATGAGTGGGGTGATCTTTATTTGGTTTTAGCCAAAATACATCCAAAGTAGATGTATTTTTAGATTAAATATGCAGTTATGTCTAAGATATTTAATGTGTGGGTTACTATTGAGTTCAGCTTTAGAGGAGGTAGACAAGAGGATTAAGAGAAATTTTGGAATATAAAAAAGTGGCACGAAATTAGCACTAGGGTTTTTAATATTTCTGATGAATATAATAATAAACTTGTATTGAGTGGCAAAAGATAAGGTTGTCAATGGCAGGAGATAGATATATAACATCATCTACCAGAAATACCTAAAACAAGAAAGTGTGAGCTGTTGGAAAATTCAAGGGGAAGAAGAAAAGACAGAAGAAAATTTTATTAAAAATCCTGATTTCAAGTTTGCTATAGTTTTGTCCTCACAAACACGAATAACAAATCGCTTACTATTTGGACAAGCTAAACCTATGGAAAATGGTGTTACTGGGAGCCAAAGCCAGAGTTGGAGACAAAGTAGATGCGCTCACTGTGTGCTGGTCAGAGCACTGTCTGAGGAGACAGGAGGGTGTGCAGCCTCCGTCTCCGGGCGTGTTATGGACGTGACTGATATTCAGTATCAAATCTATTGAGTGAATGTTGTTTTCTGAAAAAAATCCTGATATTAGATGGATATTTAAGGTAATAATCCTTGGTCAATTCTAGGATTTAGAGAAAATTATGACAGAAAGAACATTTTCCTTTCTCTCAAGTAGAGGAAGATTATCTACATCCATAAACTTCTGGAAAATACCTAAAAATGGCCTATGGGATATGACTATGTAAAAATATTCTAATTTTGAGTTTCTCCAGGCGCTTATCAGTAATGTACCTGTGAAACTCCTCATGGAAACAGGAATTGAATTTTCATTGGCTTCTATTAATCGTTCAGTGCATTTTTTCTTATTATGTAGTGTTTATTGTGTACAGTAGAGTTGTATTAGGAGCAATTCATTAAATAACACTAGCTTAAAATGTATATAAAATAAATTATATGTTATGGTTACTTCTTATTTGGAATTTGATTTGATGAAACATTGCCTACAATAGGAGTAACAAACATTTCTGGGTGTGTCTGTGAGGATGTTTCCAGAAACAAGAGGCATGTAGGACAAAAACACAGGAGAGAGGCCCTCCATAAATATGGTTGGCACTATCCAACAGGATGGAGGTCAGAGGGAATAAAAAACAGAAAGCAGCCTACCGTGTGTGACCTTTCCCTGTGTCTCTGCTTCCTGACTTCCATGAAGTGGGCATCAACGTCCACTGCAGGTTTTTACCAAAGTGTTCTGTCTCTCCTTCAACCTACAGCAGTGAAACCAGCCAACCATGGACTAACACCTCTGAAACTGTGAAGCCAAGCAAACCTGTGTTCTTCTAGCTTCGCTTTCACATATATTCTGTCACAGTAGAGTACAATAAAGCTAACTTACTCTGCTCACCTGAACTACAGAAATAGTATATTAGACATTTCTGCTTTCACTTTGTCTATTTCTGCCAAATCCATAAATACAACTACATAATAAAAAGGCAAACATGTAAATAGCAGAGCTACAAAAATTTGCTGTGAAGAAAAAATAAAAATATGACATAAAAAGACATGTTACTAATCATGTAGTAAGCCCACTGTATGAACTACACAGAAGTAATGTTAATACAGAAGAATGTAGTCATATCAATATTGAGATCTTTGACCTTACTATGAATGATTAGAACAAGTGCTTCAATAATGGCTAATTCAACGCAAGGGAAGAAATTAACTGCTCTTGGGGACAAGTTTTATTTATTTATTTATTATTTATTTTTGGTAGAAGAATTCACTTTTCACAATTTGATTTTCCCTTTATGTAAACTAAAGCAAACTGAGGCTATTATGTTTTACTAATTAGTCATAATGTGACTACTGCTTATGTGTCCTATAGCCTGTAACCTTATGTGCTTACAAGTACTGCAGTGTAGCATTCCAAGACATCATAGGCCTTTGGAAAAGTTAGCGAAGTATGACTTCCTTGAATAAACAGCAGGAAGTACAAGGCATTGTTAGGAGAGCCTTTGACCTATAGCGTCAAGCAGCGGTCTTCAAAGTATTCCAACAGCATCACGGGGCACTGCTTAAAAATGCAAACTAGTGAGCTTCCCTCCAGACTGTCTGAATCAGAAGTGCTGGGACCACCATTCCAGCAATTTTCTAGCTAAGTCTGATAAATGCTAACGTTTGAGACCTGTTGTCTAATTGGCTCTTCAACTTGGAAATTCATAAAATTACTGAAAAACTTTATTTAAAATACATAGAGACATAGTATCCTAGACAAAATCCAAAAAAGTATCATATGTACATTAATAATATGGTTGTAAAACTGTGGTAAAACCAGGCATCCAATGACAGCGAAGGGAAATCTAAAGGAACACACAAAGTGAGGAGTTTAGAGCATGGTAAATGTAGCTTATTAAAGCTTTAGTATTTAAGCAAGTTAGAGAATGCAAAGATAGACAAATAGAACAAAAGAGGAGATTCAGATGTATGCCCCCAAGGTGTGGTTATTTAATTTATGATAAAGTTGACACACGCACACACACACAGCAATAAAAGTATGTTTTACCAAAAAATTGTACTAAAATACCAAAATGAGCCTTTGCTTTTATTTCAAGCATCATATCAAATCCAGATGTATTGTAAACATAAACATGAAGCTAAAACAATAAACTACGGGGTCAAAACAGGAAAGTATCTATATGAATGTGGCGTATTCAAAGATTTCTTCAATGAAACACGAGATATGTCAATTAAATTAAACAAATGAGTATACTTAATCTAAGATTTGTACCCATCAAATCATAGAATTAAGAAAATAAAAGGGCAAATTGCACCACAGTAGATGAAACTCATTACAGGAATCTCTATCTGTGATATGACAAAGCCCTTGCGGCAGGTTATATACAGTGGCTTACAAGCACTCAAATCCAGAGCAAAGAATCAACGACAATTCTGAAAAATGGTTCAAGACTTTACAACATTTCTCAAAGTTTGATGTTTAGTTGTAGAATCAATTTTGAAAGAAACGTTACTCAAAATTTTAGGCAGTACTGAGGTGCAAATCAAACTACGATGTGACATACTCACCAGAATATGATCAAAATGAAAGGTGAAATCCATCAACTGCTTACTAAGGATGCAGAAAAACTGACCTCTAAAAACGCATCACTTCTATTCCAAAGTATAACAAATAAAGATCCAAGTTCTTGATCCTTAATGCCCATATTACAGATTTATCATGGCACCATATTTAAAATGTCATAAAAGTAGAATTGGACCCATCAGTACTAGAGTATACACACAAAGTACTGTCATTCACAGTACACCACAGTAAGAGTAAAAAATAAGACATAAATTAATATATAAGTTTATTAGCACAGTCAATTGAATTTTTTAAAGTGCGCAATAATTTACTTCATTTATAGAAGCAAGAAGAGAAATCAACAAGAATAAAAATTGGTGGTGGGGTGCAGAATAGTGGGGATACCCAAGAGAAATCTTCTGAGGAATTTATCAATGCTCTGCTTTAGTCTGGATATGGTTAGAGGGGTCTGTTCGGTTTATAAAATCTAATTAGCTATAATAAGAGTGATGAAAGTAATTTTCCATTTCTTTTATGAATGATAAGTCAATTAAAAGTTTCCCTCAAAATTCACAGGGAAGAGGGAATGCTGCATTTTAAAACATCAGTCAGAATATAAGGTACAGGTAAGGTGAGTCTAGGCTATGAAAGCCATCAGAAAAAGAGCTTGTGAGGTTCTTGCTTCAAGATCTGAAGAAAAGTTTGATCTAAGATGATATTAGGGAGACAGGAAGAAACAGCTCTATTCCAAGGGAAAACTATGACAGGTGAGAAAGGCTAAGAAAGCAAAGTGCTTGGTCCAGCAGCATATGGACTAGATTCTAGTGGAAGTGAGTGCACTGAGCAGTAGGGATAAGAGAGATATTCAGATCCATGTGAGAGAGGAGGAGGAGGCATCTCAAAGGCGGCGGAGCTCGAATGGGCTTGGTGGGGTTGGGTTCTTGGATGAACTGTGTGGCAGGTTGATTATTCCCTCCTGTGTGACCGCTTGGCTTTGTTACCTACTTCTAATGCCATCTGTTCCCCTGTATTTCCTCTTTCCTCTTTGCTTTATGGGTGTTGCTGTCAGGCTTTTCTTCTGAAGAATCCCAGATTCCATATTCAGCCTCCTTCCTTCTCTAGCTTTGTGATTGCCCAGGTCCCTCTTTTCCACCAATATCTAGACTTAGATCTCTGCGACAGATATCTTTCTCCAGTTCCAATCTCACATGCATGGCAGTGAGCTTGACCTCTCCATCTGGGCTTCTATAGTCGTCTCAAAATCACCATCTTTGAAAGCAAATGTCTTTTTTCTCTTCCTCACGCCTTCCTGCAGTGTTTCCCATTTGGTAGAAGATGCGAAATCCCTGGAGTCAGACCGGCTCCTCTTTTTTCTACCAGAGCCCACATCCCGCCCTTCAATTCTTCCTCTAAATGTATTGTGAAACTCATTTCTTCTCATCATTGTCACTTGAATTACTGGCATAGCCTGTTCTCTGTGTTAGTAGAGAGATCTCTTAATTTTTTTTCCTCTGAGTCTATCTTCTTTTCTCAACATGTCAACCAGAATGGTCCTTTGAAAGTGTGAATGGGATGATCTCCAGGTAGGAGGTTTGCACAAAGTCCTGTGAGGACCCACGAGCTCCCTCTTTCTTTCTCTGACCCTATTTCCTACTGTTGCTCATTGTTCAGTCTATTTTGCTCCCATGGAACTTGATGTTCCTCATACACATCAGACACTATCCTCAGTGAGGACCTGGAACACTCTGATCAAGGGTGGATCTCTGGTAGAACGCTCTTCCTCTAGAGCTCCCAGACAACCGACTAGTTTCCTTGCCTTCTTTAAAATCTTGTTCTTGTCTCCTTCCTCTGTTTTCATTCATTTTTTCCATCAGTAATATCAATTTTATACCCGACACTTACAATCATTGCCACTGCCCTCATTGAAGCTAGGAATAGACGTTGGGGCCGTTACTGTAGATACCTGTTAGTTTCCTGTTAGATACGCTTGCCCCATACCCTTATCAATTTCTCCACATTCAAACAAAAAAATCTATTCAACAGACAAATCTGATCCTACCAGACACATGCTTCAAATTCTTCAAAGGCTTCTGACTAAATATAGATTTAAGAGCAGAGTTGTTGATAAGGTCAATATCATCGGGTCTCTCCATACTCAACCCTTCTCTTTTCCATCATAGCGTAATTCGATTTTCTTTCAATCACTCACTTCTGTGTTTGCTTCTTTCTCTATTTTGCATACTTTCCTACTGCATCTATCCAGGCTCAAACTCTCCTGGTTAGTGATGACTGTTCCTTCAGATTCAGCCCAATAGTCAGTCCTCAATGAAACCTACCTGATTTTTCAGACTGTTCCAGATCCTTTATAGACCTTTATTAAACATCCCCTATCATGGTATAATCTATGAGTTATTATTTGGTATTGTGTCCCTCATATTCTATTATTTCCCCAAGAGCAGGAACTGTCTCTGTATAGAAGTATACTTCAAGTATCCAGAATAGAGCCTAGATCATTTATATCATTGAATATTTGATGAATGGAAGAATCACTGGCAAAAGAAATCTTCAGAACAAATATCACCAAAATGATGCCATTAGCTTAAAAGGTCCTCAGAATGTAAATATCAGACGAGAGAGAGAGAGAGAGAGAGAGAGAGAGAGAGAGAGAGAGAGAGAGAGATCTACTTTTAGTTTAGGGAATAAACATTACAATTTCAAAATCGATCTCTTTTGACTTTGTCTGGGATGCCTTTGACACTCTACTTGGTATTTTAGTTTCACATCTTGTGGCATTCAATGAGGTCTTATGTTGAGTTCTGGAAATCAAATCATTGGTTTAGAATAATTTTGATTCAAATAAATAGATGCTAGTCATTTTTCAAACCTTAGAATATCATCTGATCCATATAATAACTACCGTAGAAAGATTTCAGTAGCATAAATTTAGAACCTAAGGGACATAAAGAAGCTGATTCTGAGATGTTTCTGCACTTAAGGGACACTTGTTTGCAGAAGGCTGAGGGTTGATTACAGCTTAATAGCTCGGGCAGCTGCACAAAACTCTGCACAAGCGGTATGTATTAAGGTTCGCTTTGGGGTGCTGAGGGGTTTTTTTCTTTTTCTTTTTTGAAATGTGAGATCTAAAATAATTTGGTTTCTAGCCTCTCACCACTGTTCTCACTCCACACTTGCCTTTTTATATATGATTATTAAGTTGACCCGAGAGCCTTTTACGTCGGGAGGCTGCAAGGTCAGTGTCCCTGCCACCTCCCAAGCTTTGCCTGTACCTACCTCAGACGTGTCTTTGTACTATCCCTGCTGGACACCGCACCTTTCCGTAATTATAAATGTCTGTTTTCAGTCACTTCAAAGGTTTCCCAGCACTGGGAGTCCTCCTTCAAAGACTCCGCATTGCCGAGGAACTTCTGTCATTGACAGGAGGTCCTGCTTTGAAGTTTTTCATGCCATTTATTGATTTCCCCCCTTTAAAGATGTTCAGATTAGAAAATGCTTCACCCCCTTTGAAAATGTGCATATTTTCGTGATGTTGAAGGGTTAATCCTTTGAAGATATTTACATTTTGTAGCAATGTCCTTATATGAAGAAATTTGACATCAGATATGCCACATGCTTTACAGAGCTCTCTTTTCTGTGCTGGACCCTTCAACATCAGGATCCTTGCACATACTATACTGGTGGGCTTTGCACTATGCTTTTGCTTTTTCATGCTTTTAATGCAACCCCAAAAGAACTTAATAAATATACCAAAATAAAAGTTGGCATAATTTGGAATCTCCTCTATTCCATTGATTATGTAAGTCTACTTAAAATTTGGGTAGTTTTACAATTTAGGAGCATTTGCAAAATTTCCTCTATCCTTGGACCATCTGCAGTATCTTAACATCGTACGTAGGTTGTCTTTGTACGCTAACTCTGTTAATTACAACGTGCACGCACCATCCAACATTTTCCTTTGTACATGTGTATTTAACTGTCAGTTTTCTATTGTCTTCAATAAGATAGGAGGAGTGCTATGAGGATTAAATAAAATAAGTTGCACTGAGTGCAGTACCTTGCACATAGCAAATTAGCAATGCTTGTGGCATTGACCAAATCTAATTAGCTAAACACTGAATAATAGTGTAGGTAGTGTTTTAGGCATAAGCATTAGAGCTATTCCTGCTGATCAGAATTATGTTACCTTCCCTCTACTTAACTGATTTCAGCAATTCTGTCACTTGGAATTTCTGTCATTACCGTAAGACTTCTATTACCCTTAGTCCTATTGGGAGAAGTAAAAGTTACTTTTAGTGTAAAAGAGAACTCCAAGCACATGCTACAATGATAAAAAGACAGAGTAAAAAGAGCAAACAGTGTGCAAGAGTAGGAAAGGAGGTGGGCAGACTGGAGGCTCAAGGGAAAAGGGAAGATGGAGAAAATGTGAACTTTTTGCACAAATTTCAAAGATTAAAATAAAGCACGTATGCTTGTACATGCTACAACACATGATTTTAATCTACACGCAAAATAATAGAGTGTAATATAATACAATAAACTATAGAAGTCAAATTTTTAATTCCACACACCAAAAAGAAAAATAAATATGCCTGGGCTGAACTTTAATTCCTAGTGGACTTCTAAACTCATATGGAATGGAGGCAAGTTGTTAACCACGACTCATATATAACCTCTCTGTGCATAATCAAAACAAAGCAGCTCTGTTTAATTTGTGTTGTGCATAATAAGATTGTAATCACAATGCCAGAGAAGCATTTTCATTTTCCTGGATGTTTGTGATTAACTTTCATTTCTCTAGAACTCGAAATGTATCGCTTCATTCAGTAATTTAATCATTCATTTATTTAATATTTATATAGTACCAAGGAAGTACAAATAGCCAATAAACAGAGGAAAAGACATTCGGCCTTACTATTCATGAGGGCTGAGTAAACGTAGGAGACAATAAAGAACATATTTTATCCACTGGACACCTTAATAACAACAAGTGTTGTTAGGGTTGTGGAGGAATTGGCAATCTTATACATTATCAGAGATGGTATGATTTGATACAGATTTCTGTAGGGTAATTAGAAAATATTTACGAAAACGTATGTGTGTGTATCCTGCAATCTAGAAACTTTCCTCCTTAGCTTTTCTTGTTGGGACATCATCGTTGTAACATCGCGGTAATGGGGGAAAGTGAGACAGAAGAAGAGAAGAGAAAAAGGATAGAGAGACAAATCTAATTATATAAATACTTATCAGATAAGCGTAGATATTCCATTACACAAAACACTATCTAGGAATTAAGCAGAAACACAAGCTGTATCTGTATGCCCTGACACAGAAGGATTTTTCAACAATGTGAACAGAAAAGTAAAGCTAGTCAAACAATAACACAAGCTGAGCAATATCCATCTTGAAGTTATATATTATATATCTTGCTAATATTTTGTATGTGTAAAAGCCATACCAACACATCTGCTCCTGAGCATCATGGGGGCGGGCTAATCTAGGTGGCTCTTTGCATGAATTCTTGTGCTCGCTTCAACATGTTGAAAGCTCGAAAGCCACGTGCCCAATTCTCACAACTAGAAAAAAATTGGAAGAAAATAATCACCTTTGTACTAAAAATTAGACACATCCAAAAACAGAGCTTGAAAAGCAAATCATTGGGCTAAATTTTGAAAAGACAGTTCATCTAGAGGAACGCAGCTGCTCTGCTCTTCTGAAGAGCAAATTGCCGAAGCCATGGGCCCATAGGCACTCTGATTTTAACGGAGGCTGAGTGTGAACTAATGTGGGATGAAGAAATCCTAAGAGCAGGAGTCTTAGAAGAACTCTACATTTTCCTGAGCCTTCTTTATAAATCACCACATTCTCCCTTCAAGAATTTGAAGGGGGGAAAAAGCTTAGTCTGACGGGAAAGGAGTAAAAGCACCATTCACAGTAAACTATTTCAGGAATTTCCCTGAAACAAAGACCTATAACTCATGGGAAAAGACCTGTTAAAGCATGAACCCAATTGGGAGATGAGAATTTTATTCTACCATGCCTGTCACTTCTGTTTCATTTAAGGGGAGTAACGACAATATACAGAACAGTCCAGATTAGCAGCTCTGTAGGCAAGGAAGAGAAAGAGTGACCAAGATAGATGCACTGTTGGAGAAAAACTTGTGGAAGATTCAACCAAAGCCAAAGGCTGAGTCGAAGACTAAGATTTGATCAGAAGGGGATACAAATTTATCCACACTTAGGTCTTCAAAGCGGTGATTCGTTAGAGTTGGAAGAGCCCTGGATGATGCATTCTCACAGTGCAGTCAGAGGGACTCTCAAGAGAAAGAAGGAAAGTAGAACAAGACTGCCAAAAGAAATAAAAAGCTGTGGAGCCTTATCTGTGGCAAATCCAGGAGAGCAGCTCCTAGCAAGATTAACCCTAAAAGCACAATTATCTCAACTCCTATTATGGATATGATGTGTCTGTCCTGCTTTAATAGTAACAACTACAACAAAAATGATCAGAAACACCCAAAGTTTGAGGTCAGTGAGACCAAGAAATCATCAGGGAACGATTCAGATGGGATGCATATGATAACTATTAATAATAAATCTAACATCATTGTCAATATGTTTAAAAAATAATTGAAAAATCAAAGAAGATGCTATAAACAAAGAAAAGCACTGTGACAGACATAAGGAATTATTTCAATAGGCACATTCATAAGAGTAACATGACTAGGGATAGAGACATTGAGCTGGAAGATAAGCGACATCAACTTTTCAGACCCAAAATGCAGTAAGAAAGAAGAAACAGCTGAGCCGAACATAAAAGAACTGTGGGGAAAACTTTAGAGGCCCAACACACGTGAAATCAAAGTACAAAAGGATATTAAGCAACAGAGAAAAAGAAATATTTGAAGCAAAAGTAGCCAAGACATTTGAAAATCAGTAATGCACAACACCACTCAGCTAGGAATCAGAGGGAACCAAATGGGATAAACCCCAAAACAAACCAAAGAACCCAAACTCTAGCTTGGCTTTTCATATTCGAATTAAAGAAAACAGTGGATGAAAAAAATGGAATTATTGAAAAATGTTGTATAAAAGCAATTTATATAAAAAGAAAGATCACATAGAGTGCAAACATAAAGAGAATGGAGTAAAAGATCACAAATCATATAACAAGCATGTTCTTTGTAAGAGAAAGAAAATAAAATGTTCTCAGATGAAAAACGAAAGGGAGGGCATTCATTGTCAGCATGCATTTTTTGCCAGAATGTTACAATAAGTTCTTCAAGCAAAAGTGCAATGTTATATCAGAAAATAGTATCCATATTAAGGAAGATTGCAGAGGAAAAAGTCATTTTTTATTTTAATTTTTCAGAAAGACAATATCTTACAGCAATTCTAGTAACAGTAGGATGGGTGATTATAGCACATGATGCTGTAACATTGGAAAAATGCATGCGATGTCACAAAGGACAGGAGAGAAAAACTGAAAATATTTTACTATGTGTACATCTCCCCAGAACAATGGTGCTTCCCTTTCTTCCCTCCCCATCCTTGGTCTATCACAGTCCCATCAGTTTTTTTCATATTAACCATTTAATCCAAAATTGATTCTTCAGGCCAACAATAAACAAAATATTGTTGAGTCCAGTATAATTTTTTAATTCTCGTCTCACTTTGCGCATGACCATCTTTGACTCTCTGACACGGCTGCTGCACTTATCTTCCCAGGCCTCGCCGTTTCTCCCTTATCTTCCCTCCTGCCTGGGAGTACGGAGCTTCTTGCCCCAGTCTTCTACTCGACTCCCTCTCCTCTGGCCCTCAGGTCTCAATCTTCAGTCACTTTTTTTCTTAGCGATCCCACAGCTCGCTAGCACCAAGCTACAGGCTCAGACATGCTGTTTTCTTGACGTTTCCTTGCGGGTATTGAATGGCTGTTCCAACGGGAGTCTAATGCTGAATCTCCTCCCTCACTGCTACCGTGGCTGGGGCACTTGTCCTCCACAGCACAGTAATTGCTTTGTAACTGCGTTGATGATTTTTATTTGCTCTCTCACTTGCCGTATTAGTCACTTTTCCATTCCTGGGGCAGAAATTCCCACACCCACAAATTAAAGGAGAAAATTATTTCAGAAGATTCAGTCTAGGTGTGGTTGTGTGGTTGGCTCCATACAAGAAACAGCTTGGCACAAGTACATGGCAGAGACAAATTACTCAGCACATGGTTGGTAGTCATGAAGCGAAGACAGAGGAAGAAGTCTGGGACAAGAGTCCACCCTTCCACTCGTGTCTCTAGTGACCTGCCCCTTCATCAGGCCCCACTTCCCAACATTACATCCAGCCATGACATCATCACAGAATTTTTCCACTGACAACTATCATGTTCTCTGATCCAAACACCTTCCAGTGTCCCATCGTTGGAGAACAGAATTTTGAAAAGCATTTTAGATGTAAACGTTAATATCTTCTGTATTCAACAGAAGAGTAAAACTGATATACACAAGAAGACATTAATGCTACTCCTCTGCTCTAACCTGCACTCACTGAGTAAAACTTGGTGTTTACAATAGTCTCCAAGTGCTATCTCAACATAAACTTAATTGTCTATCTTACCTTATTTTCTACAAGCGGTCTTCATACTTGACTTGCTCCAGACATTTGCACCACCTATGTCTTCCTAAAACATTCCAGCAATAGCTTTTGTTCAGGTTAGAATGATCTTTCCCCAAATACTCATAGAGTCAGTACTTCAGCATATTTTAATTTTTCCCCATAAATCATACTTGACCATTCTAATACTGGGTCTCAGCCCAATCCATATCTTTACTCCTGATTCTTTAACCCTGCTCCTTCTTCACACATAGCACGCATACACTCAACACATACTACGATACTTATTTGTATTTATTTATTTATTTATTTATTCACTTCTCCTCTCATGATAAGTTCCAAACTCAGAGAGTCTTTCAGTTTGTTTGTTCATTGGTATATGTCTCAAGCAACTTGAGCAGTGTTTGGCATGCCATAAGTCATAAGCCTAATAACCCTCAATCTCTTTTTACCCAATTTAACTTCGATGTGACAAATGTAAACATCTTCCTTTGATATGCACTTCTATGATGCTGGCAATAGTATTGTAATGATGTATTTATTACTGATATAGACAGGTCTCCTACTAGGATTATTTAGGGAATTTATTTTTCTTTCAAATATAGTTGGATTTCTTTGAAAGGATATAATCCTTTTAAAGTTATAGAATTTTTATGTGCTATTATTGTCACAGGGCTTACCTATTTCTAGCAAAGTACAGAAGGTTAACATCATGCCTTTGTTATATTTTGACTATTGAATTTCTTCTTAAAATATTCATTGCCAACTTCCATTATTTTGTTATTTTATTTTATTTTTGCTAGCCACGAGAAATAATGAATGGAGATATAAGAATTACACTGGACACAAAGAGGATCATATGATGTGCCGTTTGTTCTTTGTTATTCTTTAGTTGTCAGTAGACAAACAAGTGGCACTATAACAACATGACTAATGTTCAATTTTTAAAAATTATTACACTAAAAGACACATTGCCAATAATCACCCTCAAAATACTTTTTTATAACTTTCCTCATAAATATATGTGTCCAGCCATTTTCACCACTTTTTGAGGCAGTTTCAAAAACACTCTTTCATAGTTTTCAAATATTGTGTGATCAGAAAGGTCATGACACATTTTTGCAATAGATGACACTAGTTCATTTTTGAAAAAATAGTTGCATCTATGTTATTGCTATGTCATTTGACAGCTGACAGTTTTAGATTCATTCTAAAAACTTTGAGTGATTTGGTTGAATTTTGGTGACTTTAAAACAGGTTGAAGAAGAAAGACCCAACTGATTTTTGCTGAAGACCTAACTCAATTTTTGCCATATTTTGTTTTTTTTTTTTAATTCCATATAGGAAATAATGTGTACCAAGCCTGTGAAAAGTTACATAGAATTTGTGGTGACAGTGCTGTATAAGGACATCATGTCCAATAATAATTTATGAAATTCTGTGCTGGTCATTTTGATATCAATGACTCAGCTTAGTCAGGGAGAGTCACCAAGGTTGATGATGATAAAATGAATGCATTGATAGAGTCAAACTCACACTCCATGACAAGAGAGATTGCAGAAATATTGAATATCCATCATTCAAGTGTGCATGACTATCTGAAGAAACTAGGATACATAAGCAAGCTTGATCCTTGGGATTGCCTTGAACTCAAATAAGTTCATCACATGGCACATATAAACACCTGCAATGTGCTCATTAAATATGAAACAAATAGTCCTTTCTTGAAGCGACTGATAATTGGTGACCAGAAGTAGATTCTTTACAACAAAGTGGTGTACAGTCTTGGCCCCAATATGCTGATTCACTTCAAGTGACATTGAAAGCAGACATTCATCAGAGGAAGGTTATGCTTTCAGTGTGCTGGGATTACAAAGATGTCATGTTTTTTCAGCTCCTATCAAAGGACCAAACAATCAATTTGAATATGTACTGTCGGCAATCGAACAGTTTGGCTGAATCCATCATCCACTAATATCCACTAATAGCTCTTTAATCATCAAGGGGTTTAGTTCCACAGTGACAACAGAAAACCACACATAAATTTGATCACTTGTTAAAGATTATTGGCACTTGGATGGGATGTGTTGCCACATTCACCATAATCTCCTGATTTCGTGCCATCAGACTCACTCTCTTCAAAACTCCTTGTGTGGCATAACTTTCAATTCATATGAGGCTGTAAATCAGCACCTTGTTCACTTTTTTTTTACTTGTCAAAGAAGACAGGTTGTTCTGTGGATGAGGAATTGTGAAGTTCTGTGTTATAAAGAAATGAGCTTTGCAAAACACAAACAAATTACATCATGCTGTTTCTCATAACCCTGTAGCTGCTCTGTCATGACTGCCTTGACGTCTTCAATCGATTCAGAACATTTCTTTCATGGTCATTTTAACCTGCAAAGCGTCAGAAGACATGTTCTCCCAGATCCAGTAAAAAAGGAGGATGAGGACACATTCTAATGTTCAGATTTGATAAGAAATGCTGTATATTTTCCCCATTTTATTGATATGTATAAGTGCAAAATTTAAGGTTTACAATGAAGTCGAGCATTTTGTGCACTTACCTATCTTGCTGTATATTTTTTAAGTAAGTTCAAGACAGTGAGACAGCCATGAGGACATATTCATGAAAGAGAGCTTTCAGAGCTGCCTCAGAAAATAGCAAGAATGATAAGTAAATGTGTTCGATTTATGGGGGAATTGTGAGGGAGATTAAGGGTAAGTGAATTTTGATGTAATAAAAAATTTAAAGGGAAGGATTCCTCTTACAGTTTGATTACATTTCATCTCTCAGGTATTTGGATGTCCCAATCTGAATCTAGAATAATCTAGATGTTTGTGAGGAGTAGCAGGACATAGAGTACTACAGCCAATGGGCGGTGGAGTTGCTTTGAGAATCTTCCCCAGAAGCCAACTCAGACGTGATTTATAAAGAGAATGGTCCCAGAAGATGTCAAAATGGAAGAAAGATGAACACGAAGGAAAAGACTAAATTATATTTATCATCTGAATGGAATTTCCATGTAAAAGCAATGTAGTTGGAAGAATAATGTTTACACACTATCCATGCTTTCTTAATCCAACTCATTCCTTAGCTACTTTTAACTGGCTTTTCTCAGCTATTACTTTTGGATCAAACTTGCTGGTGCTAAGCAAGTGCTCTACCATTGAGCTACGCTCCAAGCCTCACTTTCTACTTTTTAACAACTTCTATTTTTATTTCATCACGTCTCACAATTCCTAATTTCACACTAATTTTTTTTTTTCAGCAAATGGGGTCTCTCAATCTATATATTCCTAATTATTTAAATTCTCAATTGTTCTTATTCTGTATATTTCCTCTACTAAAAGCAAAGATTTATAAAGACAGAAAAACTATGTTCTTTTTGATTTTATCCTCTGCAAGATTCTGTGGTCCAGACACCACACATTTTTTGCTGATTTTAAGTAAACAAATGTTAATGATAGAAAATAAGGTGTTGCGTTTAGCTAGTTCCCTAAATGTATAGACCTGGATTTTTGAGAACTGTGTCACTCTTCCTATTTTTAAAATTCACACTGATTATTTGGTCATAGAGCATCATTGATTGTGTCCCAGGGCAGCCTGGTATTTTGGGATTTATTAATGTCTTGTTGGCTTTTCAGACTCTATTATTTTTCTATTGTTTCTGTGAAATTACAACTTATTTTAGTGTCTTAAGGCAACACAAATTTATTACCATCGAGGTCCTAAAATCAGAAACGTAAAATCAGTTTCACCACATGATAATTCAAGGTGCTGTCCAGGCTGTGTTTCTCACGAAAGTTCTAGGGCAACTCAACTCTTTGCCATCTCCACCTCTGAAGTTCACTCACCCTCTTTGGCTCTTCATTCTAGCATCACGTCGCCTTAGCTCCTTCCATTTCCATCTTTGCATCACTTTGTCTCTGACTTAAACATTTTTGGCTCAGAACGCTTGAGATTATATTGCACCTGTGTAAATATGCAGCATAACCTCTCCAATTGAAGACAATTAAATATGTCTACAAAGTTTCTTTTGATATTTAGGGTGATATGTTACTGCATTGTGGAATTAGAGTGTAGACACTTTGGAGAATACATTATTTACTATGTTTTTTATATTATGTACATGTTTTTTCATCTCTAAGTACTATATAAATGCTGAAATTATTAATTAATTGGAATACATATAACAAAAAGACAATGTCAATGTTGTCAGTGAAATGTAGCTGTGCAAAGCGTCATAAATTTATTATGATTTTGATTATAAAAATGGAAATGAAAATCGTTTGAGTGATATGTGAAATTTAAGCAATCTTATTTTCCAAGATTGCTTAACACAAGGTCTATCACTTATGTTTTGCGGACCTATCTAAGTTTTTTCTTTGCGTATTACAAGTTTTAGGCACACTTGTTCTTGCTTTGCAGAGGCTGAGGTCTGAGTCTGAGGCCATTAGGCTAGAAAGAGAATAAGGGACACAATCTTCCTTCTGTGACCTTTTGTAATTTATAAGTCCAAATGGACTGAACAACACTGAATAATTAATTCATGCTGTGTTCAAGCCCCTTTGCTTGCATGTTTTACACCCTAATTATTATGAATTCCTTCCTTGTGCAAATCTTTGATTCCCCAACCTAAATCAGGTTAATACAGACTCATATGCTCCAATTATTGTGATATCTTTCTCTTAACCTTGGCAGAAGGAACATTATAGTAGGTCAAAAAGTATCTTTGAGTTTCATTGAGAAATTAACCCATAAGGGAATTGTGCTTGTGGTTGTAGTGCTAATTAGTTTCACTATGAACATATTTTGTGGCTTAGTTAACATTCAGATGCACTCTGCATTTAAATAAAAATATATGCCCTAATATGCTAAAGCAAGTCTAATGTGATTTTTACTTAAGGATTTTTTTCTTGTGAATCAAGTAATTAGCACATTGCACATTTTGACTAATTAAGAAAAAGTAACTGTCACCACACCCCAGTGAGCCAGGCTGGTGGTTCATCCCCAGTCGAAAAGGTAGAGAAAACAGGGAGTAGTGGTAATGTTTTACTTGGTCCCAAGGAGAGAGGAAACAATGATCTCTTCCAGTTGAAACTTGAGATAACTAATCCATATAAATACTCTGCCCAAAATGCACGGAACAAAATGAAAAGGAAAGGCATCTAGTTTTAATTAAGAAATGCTAAGGCAAATGGTTTGATAAATATATTTTTGTATGTCACTCTTGCCCATTTGTACATTATGATTGTGGCAACATGGTGCTTGTAGGTGTGTCCTCCTACATACTGGGCACATAATAGCTATGCATATTGGTTTAATCTCACATACTTTGTTATCACATATAGTAATATAATGAAAGTGCAAATGTTCTACTGAGCGGGATACCTTCTGTCTTCCATCGTCATAGAAAAGTAAAGTAAGAGTCATTGTGAAGAAAATGTCTTTTGGATAAATATTAAAACTTTAACAGAATGCTTTCTCCCATTCTAGAACTTTGGAAAAAAACTTCTTCAAAGACTGCCATATTGAAAATATTGAAGGGTTTCTAGTCCTATAAATTTTTTCACAGAAAAAAATGATTCAAATAAAAATATGAAAAAGGTGGAATTCAAGCATACGAAAGAAATTGTACTCTTCTTACATTCTACTTTATATTTTATCTCTCTCCAAGAAGCATTGATAAATTTTTCAATAAATTTAGATGGGTAGCTTTAAATGATACTGTTACTAGTTCTAGAAATAAGATAAAAATAATTTTATTTTTTGTGATAATTAAAAACATGTCCTTTTGTTTTTATTTCACAGAGATACTAATGCTCTAGAGAAGCATTATGCTCATTTAGAACAAATAGTTATTGAATAAAATTAAATTAAAACTAAGTAGTGATATTATAGATAAAATGGTAACTATAGTGCCACTGACTCAAAGATTTAAACTAAACACACTTATTTTTAAATTATTTTAATTAAAAATTTAAAAATATTTCTTGAAACGGACTATACAGAGAAAAATATTCTAATGTTTTAACTCAATGTATTATGAGTACTTTCCAAGCTCAAAACCCAAATTCAAAATTTCAAAATATGAAACTATACAAGATATGCTAACTACCCTAAATCATGACACTGAGCTTAATGACAATATTTAGACAGAATATTTCAATTTATTTTCAACTTCAATTCATTTAATTTTTTAATCAAAAATAAACTTTCAATACATTTTTCACATTTAGATTAATGGCAATATTTGGGCAGAACTTCTTAGCTCATTTTACACTCAATTTGTAGATGTTTATAATGAAGTTTCTTTGTATTTTTTCCAAGTTCTAGAATGTACACAATGCGGTGTTGAATAAGCTCATGGATTCAGGAGTTGGTGCCTGTGTGATTAATTCCCCGTGTGATTGCACCCCTGTAGGTATGCCTGTTTGCCAAGCAAGTGGACAACTTGGATTAAGACCCACATTGACACAGTCTTTCAGAGGAGCCGAAGGTAAGCATCCTACCCAGCACTGTGTGGGTGTTACGGTGCATTAAGTACTTTTCAGTAAATGTTAAACACTGTGCTCTCTGCAAAAAGGAAAAGAAATCCTTACATTTTAATGCTGTTTCTATTTTTATATATTTGGTTATTAGCAAGTGTAAACCTTTTATATGCTTTTATTTGTATCTTTCTTGTATAAATCGCTCGTATTAATAGTTTGACTATTTTTGTGTTAGTGTGGAACCTTTTCCATATGTTTTGCCTCCATTTTATCGATATGTATAAGCACAAATTTTAAGGTTTACAACAAAGTTGAGCATTTTGTGCACCTACGTATCTTGTCAAGGTGACAAGGACTTTCCCCGCTCTCCTTTTGTTCCTCCGCCTACCCACCACTCCCTCCCTCCTCACCCTACTCCCCTGGTTCACTTTGTTTTTCACTTTAAGTTCCATGAGATAGTTGTGATCTGGGACTCATATCAGTGAGACCATTCGATGTTTCACCTTCTGCTTCTGACTAACTTCACTAAGCATAATGCTCTCAAGTTTCTTTCATTTGCCTGCAACAGTCTCCATGCTGTTGGACTTTATAGATGCATAGTATTCCATTGTGTATAAATACCACAGTTTGTGTATCCATTAGTCTGTTGATGGGTATTTTGGTGACTCCCATATTTTAGCTATTGTTAGTTGTGCTTCTATGAACATGGGGATATATATATATATATATATATATATATATATATTAAAAGATCCTATTGAAAAGTGGGCAAATGAAATGAAGAGACAGTGTCCGAGACCTTGGCGCTTAACACTCCTGACCACCTGGGGCCAAGTTCTTTCTTTAAAGAAGTCTTCAAGTATTAAGTACCCAAGTTGCATTCCCCAGCTCCACATAAGCTGGGTGTGGTGATGCACGCCTATAATACCAGCACTCAGAAGGCTGAGGCAGGAGGATTGCCATGAGTCCAAGTCCAGCCTGGGCTATAGAGCAGGACCCTGACTCAGAAGCTGCCTTATGTAAGCATTGTTAGTCATCTTAAGTAAGCTGCGTAAACATTGTTATCCTAAGTATGTTTTGTAAACACATGTAAGCCTGAATGTTTTCACTCAAGAAAAAGTACAAATGCCCAATAGATACATGAAAGGATGTACAACATCCTTAGCCATAAGAGAAATGCAAATCAAAACAACGCTAAGATACCATCCCACTCCAGAAAGAATGGCCTATATCAACAAGCCAAATAGCAATCAGTGCTGGTGGGGCTGTGGAGAGAGAGGAACCCTCCTGCACTGCTGGTGGGAGTGTAAATTCATTCGACCACTCTGGAAAGCACTATGGAGAGCTCTCCATATGTTTTTAAAAAATCAAGAAGGCTATTTCAGGTAAGGTTGATATTATACCTGCATGGATTGATTCAGCAACAAAATTTCACATACAGTATGGCATCAGATATAATAAAATATCATTCATGATAATACTATTTAATATCCAAGAATTTTGAAGTGAACATGTAGGAAAATTACCTATTTTATTTTTTAACGCTATGAAGAGCACAATGTTCAGAGACAATGATTAAATAATTCTTGAAACATTTGCCTTCAGCTTCCACAGATACAGTACATAATCCCATAAGCAAGTGTTTTCAGTTGCTTATAAATAGAGTTTAAACTATGAGGGGAAAGGGATACAGATGCTCCTCTCCAACTAAATTTTTGTTTCAAACCCAGGACCAATTTATCATCACATCCAAGAAGCCAAATGTTTTCTGTATTAGCAATTTCTTCATCAGAACTATCAAATCCTAGTTTCCAGTTA
This sequence comes from Ctenodactylus gundi, assembly GCA_004027205.1. Classification (NCBI taxonomy): domain Eukaryota; kingdom Metazoa; phylum Chordata; class Mammalia; order Rodentia; family Ctenodactylidae; genus Ctenodactylus; species Ctenodactylus gundi. The sequence goes on from PVKB01003795.1 coordinate 163,265, forward strand.
TCAATTAACTGCTATGTCAATCACCCGGCATTTCTTGTCTCTTGTTATATGAAAGCAATTTCTGGATGCGATATGAGACCTGATTTTTTCTCGCTTTCTTCCTTTCTTTCCCCTACCTATTATCCTGGCTTTACCCATCTATAACTTAATCTGTCATCATATGCTTAGCATGGCTCCATACCTTAAGAAAACAAAGGTAGCATCGTATTTGAAAACACTTTCCTCATTGGTCATTCTCCTTTTCCATTGAGTGCTGAAATGAACATTTACCTATTGCTCTATTTGGCCATTTTCACCTACTGATCTATTGAAGTACTAATGAATGTCTTTTAAATATTTCATTCTTCTCAGAGGGTGCCCAATATTGGAAGGAGTGTTGAAAAATAATATGGTCTAAACTTAAGAACAAAATTATTGAAAAATTTCAAGTAATCTTCCTGAAAACATTGTATATACAGGTTTAGAAAGATGATTTTTCTAAAGCTATTATTTCTATAGATTTTAATTATTTTAAATGATTATTAGAATTATTTTCACAGACTTTTAAATATAAACCAACATACATCTTTTGCCCAACTGTTTGTATTTCTGTTCTAACCTCTCATTTAACTGACCAAGACTTCATGCGACCATATGAAATTCCTGCTGAATCCAAAGTCTGAAAACTCTTCAATACTATAGAGGTCAGGAAAATTTCCATTTGGAAATTATTTTAAACTGTTATCAGAGTGTTTCCTGAACCTCTGGTAATATTGAATGATTATTATTGACCAGTCAACTGTCTCAGTGTGTGGTCATGGTGATATATGAGACAAAAGACGAAAGTCTCGTGTCTAGTACTGGAGTCTAAGTCCCAGGGAGGAACAAATCTGCCTGAAAGATGACGAGAAGCCTTTGTCTGGCTCCACTCGCACTCACAACTTAACACATGTTGGGGAAGTGTGTGTCATTAAGCAAACTTGCAGTTCAGAGCCAGCAAATGCAGCATCATTCTGCCAAAGTTCCTACTGGCTAACATGTAACTAACAGTGGCTTGAATATTTTGAAATCCAGGGCATTTCACTCCCTCTGCCACACAGTCCTGAGAGAGTAAGTAGGCAGGTAAGACAGAAATGGACTAACCGGTTTTCACAGTCTTTGATTTTCTCAGGCATTATGCACTAAAGGAATGCCAGGTGAGCAGCTTGTAACCATTGAATTGCATTACAGCCTCGATAATTATCTTCTTTATTTTTGATACTATCAAGATAAATAAAGCATTTCTTTTCACTTTAATGGCATGCATGACAATAGGAACATGAACAGAATGGTTTGTCTCACAGTACTGCAGTTAAAGACACTGAAAAAGGAAATGGCATGACACCGATGATGCTTGGGTATCGATGATGTAGTTGACATCAGTTATGTAATTGTCCTGTACAAACTGTACCACATAGCTAAAATGAGATCCACTTCCTTCTCAAAGCTGTGACTACTGGCAAGGAATACCACTAAGAACAAAAATACAATGCAATTAGGGGTGGACCAACCAATTTTCTCCCTGTCTCAATTGACTCAATATTTGAACATTGTTAAATAGCACTGAGACAAATGCAAAACTTAATTAATTTGTTATTATTTGAAGATGCTTTTAGCAATTACAGACCCTTTCAGATCCTGTATTAGTCCAGCTTATTCCTGTATTAGATTTGTAGATTTCCAATTCTCTCAGATGTTTTAGAACTGAATCAAATATATGAGTTGAATTTCTACTTAATATGAATGCACTACACTTTTAGGATAAACTTCCTTCCTTCTCTCTTTCTACACATGAATAATAGTAAACATTTGAACACAAAACTACCGATGTTAATTCTAGAAGATTTACTGGCTGAAGTTTCAACCCAGATTCACTCTATTGTTAGTTATACTCTTTGTTTTTGCCGTATGGGGATACAGCTCGGAGCCAAGCCTATGCCAAGCAGTCTTGCTATCGCTGAGGTACCTCCCTAGTTTTTACCTCAATTTCTGAGACTTATGAGCTCATTTTCCCCTGAGGGAATGCATTGGAGGTAAAATTTTCACTCAAGAATATAATAACATTATATATTTTGAACTAGAATCAATTTAGTGATTAGAGGTAAACTTGAATTCAGGAAAAATGTTAAATTATAACTGATAGTCTAAAAGTGCAATGAAGGTTTCCATCAATATTGCAAGTTTTCATTTGGCATTGTTTAGATCGATCTTACTTAATTTTTCATTGCTAGGACACAATACCCAGCATTCAAAACCTAAAAGAGGGAAGATAATTTTAGCTAACAGTTTCAGTTCCCAATAGACTCATGGGCACCCAGGAATGGTAGAGGCCTACCCAGAGAGGAGCTGTTCATTGTATGACAAACTGAAAGCTGCCAGCAAGGACAGAAGAAGCTATTAGGCAGAGCTCCAGTGATCCATCCTTTCCAACCACACCCAACCTCTTGTAGCACAGGAAATCAGTGGTTTAACCCACTCCATCAAACTCCCTTCCAACCATGAGGTTTTTAAGGAGATGTTCTAGATCCAAACCATAGCATTCTTCCAAAAGACATTACAAAAATAAACACTCTTAGTTCATCGCTAAAAGGTTACAAAATCTTAACAGTTACAGCACTATTAAAAAGTTCAATTTCAAAGTCTTCTCAGAGATGAAAAGCAAATGTTTAGCTATGAGCTCCTGTGAAAATAGAGGAAAATTAAATACTTCTGACATACAATGGGACAGGATAAACATTCCCAATCCAAAAGACAGAAATAAGAAGATACAAAGCAATTGAACCAGATCAGGACTGAAAGAGAACAGGGTAAATATTAAGTCCTGTATCTTCACACCCAGCATCCTGAAAAACTGTGGTGAGGTTGCCTCTCTTACAACCCCAAAGGTTTCCCTATGGGCTGGCTGCACTCACAGCCTGTGGCCTTCCTCTGCAGATGATCCGTATTCTCGACATCTTCAGGGCTCTCCACTGTACTTTCAGTTTCACCTTCACAACTCGACACACTGTGCTCTCCAAATGTTCTTCTGAAATGTGTGTGAAAACCTTCATGATCCCACGATTCTGCATGCCTGTGAAACCAGAAGCTTGCGGGTGATGCCAAGTTTTATTATTGGCCTGAGCAGTCTGGTCCACACGGATCATGACCTCAGAGGCCTTTGACTTCTTAGATTGTTAAACTCCTGGAGGAGTCACTGTTCTAAGTTGTCCCACATGATGCTCTGGGACTGTCTTTTCAAATCAAAGTCTTCTGCTTTTATACCCTTGAATAGGCTATTCCCCAGAAACTCCTAAGGCATCTTTGCTGTAATCCTAATCCAAGTACTTTCTTCTCTTTAATGCTAATCTCAATACTTATAGTCTTTTTTTCTCCAACTTTGCAGTCACTTTCAGTTTGACAAAACTGCAAACTTTTAAAACCTTTTTGTCTGGCTTTTTTTTTTTTCTGTTCTTCAGTGTAGAGCTGGCTCAAAGCAGCAAAGAGAACCCATGTGATAACCTAAACACTAGATTGTTTCAAATTTTTCTTCACCAAATTAAACAGTCATTCACCCCTAATCTTAGTTTCAGGCAGTCTCAAGACTGGAGATAAATTCTGACACAGGTTTTGCCAGAGTATAGCATGCACAGTTTCTAAACCAATTACCAATAAAATCCCTCTTATATGATCAACTTTCCAATCTTCACTCTGTCAGTATTCTGGCCTTGTGAGCTATGATCAGAATCTCCCAACAGCTCAACTCCTGGCATTCTAAGGCTTCTCTAGCTGGCACCCATTAACCTTTCCAAACTCCTCTCACAGACCAATTCCAAAGGCTTCTGATCTTATCACAGCAGTAGCCTCATTTTCTGGTACCAATTTTTCCAGTCTTGGTTACTTTTTCATTTCTAGGACACAATACCCAGAATTACAATTTAAGAAAATAAAGAGTTAATTTTAACTCCCAGTTTCAGAAGTTCTCAGTCCATTCATAGATGATTGGCAGTGGCAAAATGTCTTGGCAGAGGCCTCTTCAGAGAAAAGCTGTTCATGGCATCTCTACAGAAAGAAGAATAATGAGGAAGGACAGAGCTAATGTATATGCTTCCAGGTTATTTCCCAGTCAACTGCTTCTTCTAGATCAAGCCCCAGTGATCCTCTCCCTCCTATTAGCACTCACCTCCCAAAAGCACAGGAAATCAATAGAACAACTCCCCTGATTGGATCACTTTCCATACCAGAGGCTTTGAGGGACATTCCAGATTTAAAGCTTAACAGACACTAAGTTTACATTGAAGGAAAAGAATAAATAATTTTCAGGAAATGATCCTACTGCCCAAAGTCCAAGGAAGAAAGCATTCTGTACCCTTCCTCTGTTACATTTTCAGCATTGTGAAAGAGAACAGAAGAGTGTTACCTTTTAGTCTGCTTCCTACATAAACATCTGGGGGCAAGGCCTCTTTTCTACCTTCTCGTGTTTACTCATTTCAAAACATGAGGGTACAGTTTGTGAGAACTGAGGAAGAGACACCTTCAAAGATCAGTGGCAACATCACCTTCCCAGAAAGTAATGAGGTGTTTATTCAATAAAGAGCCCAAATGTTCAGGACTGATGTCAACATAGAGCATTTAGACACAATTTGCTAGCGAGTATTTTTGTCAGTATGTGTCTATCATTTCATCACAAGATTAAAAGGTATGCTTCAAATTGGTGAAAATTTTCAGTTTTTTTTCATAAAAGTGTAACATTTTCTAAGTGTTGAGAGTAGAATTCAACAGAGAGTAAATAGCAAAGACTTGGACCAGGAAGTTGAGCCAGAAAGAAAATCAGAAGATAAACAGTTGGTGTGATCAAAACTTCCTCATATCCAGACCTAGAACTACAGACATCTGATTAGCTGCTCAGTCGTGCATCACAGACTTGATGATGGATACTCGTGTTAACCAGTCCTGAAAGTTAGGAAAGAGTAAATGTTCAGTAAAATTTACTGTTTTTCTTATCTAAAAGAATTCACTCAAGCAGAATATTGTCGAACATCAAAGATATATGTTGCCTAACATATAGACGGCACTCAGTAGTGTTTGTGTGCAGCACAAGATAACGTAACATAACATTGTTAATTGGATTGTAACACATATAATAAGAGAAACAAGAGGAGGGCAAGTGGGGTGGTCGGCAAGGCTTTTTTACAAGAAAAAGGATGAGATAAGACATGTAGAAAGCTGAAATCAGGATATTATAGGCTCATTGTACATTAAAAGGCTTGGAAGCATTGACGGGCTTGATTTATTTTGGAAACACAAGGGAAGCTGGTGTGCTGTGAATGAGAAAGCAGTTTGTTCCCTGATAGAATTGGAACTGGATCTCACAGCATCTTAGCTACTTTGTTGTTGTTGTTGCTGTGAGATAACACCCAACATTTACAACTTAAAGAAAGAAAGATTTATTTCAGCTCATCTTTTTTAAGGTCTCACACAGTATGTTCATGGAAGGATGGCAATGGTGCAAGCACAGAATGAAGGTCAAGTCAGAGGAAAGCTCCACATGGCATGGCAGACAGAAAGCCAAGTGAGGGACGGAGATCAGGTCTGGAGACTAAGGCGAAGGTCAGAGCTTTCCCAGGAAAAGCCATAACAAAGTTTGCTCTCCCTTCTTTTTTACTTAGTTCAAGCTCCCAGTTGGGCTACCCATACCCAGAGTAAGTGTGTTTCTCATTTTCTGGCCCACAAGTCAATCACGCACACCTGACAGTTTGTCTTGGGTGTTTTCTAATCTCAACAAGTTGGCATAATTCCTCCAGGTCAAACCCCAATCATTCACCCCTTCGGTTCAGCCCCCATCTCCCAACAGCGCAGAGTTCCATAGCTATTCCACATCATCCAGATGCATGAGGCTTTGGGGAGACATTCCAGGTCCAAACCATAAGAGACGGCACCTTGGTAAGTAAGAACATTGGCCTGAATGTGATATATTAGACAGAGGCCTGGAAAGGTAAAAGGGAATGTAAACACTAGGATAATCCAAAGCTTAGAATTACCAGAGGGAAGACAAGGAAAGACATCAGCAAGCAACAGCAGCTAAGTAGGAAAATAAATGATCCCAGATGTTGTTGGAAAAAAATGGGAATAAAAGAAATGTTTCAAAGAGGGTTATAAGAGCTATCCCAAAGCCTGCTAAAAGTAACCAGGAGAAGAGCAGCACGGTGGAAAAACTTTGAGAATATGACAGCATAATGATATCACAAGTATATTCACAGGTTTTCACATTTCAGCTGCAATCCTAATTTTTAAATATATTAATTCTAATAATTTAAAGCATATAATAAACCTAGAGGACAAATGTATTTGTTCAAGGTTCCAATCTAGGTAGTCTCATTGTAAAGTTGGCATTCTTTACTTCTTAATATGCATATAACTGATAGCCTTTCTACGCTTAATTAAATTCTTAACAAATATCTTCAAATATTTACACTTAAATATGAAAAAGTGTTACCTGGAATAGCTGATATTTATTATCTTTTGAAGGTTAAGAGTTCATGAGCAGCTTAGCTGAGTACTTCTGACTAAGGCCTTTTGTGAGGCTGATGAACTAGAATTGTAGTAACCTGATGCCTTAATTGAGGTCTGCAGGACTCACTTCCTGGATAACTCACTCAGCTATGAGCAAGAGGCCTCAGTTCCTTGGTATATGAAGTCCCACGGATGGCTTGAGTGTCTATTGACATGGCCACTGGCTTCTTCTAGGAAAAAATATCCAAGAATTGGAGCAAAAGGGAAGTTCCAGAGTGTTTCATGACTTGACTCCAAAAATTATGTGAGGTTATATCCTCACACTGTGTTCATTAGAAGACAGTCACCCACATCAACTTACCAGGGAATTCTGCTCCACTGCTACATGAGAATGTCACTGAGTTTCCAGGCACTTTAAATGTACCAAAAATGCAAAAAGGAATGAGGAGGAAAGGGAGGAGAAGAAGAAGATGGATGACAAAGAAGAAAAGGAGAATATTAAAACAAACAAACAAACAAAACCCTGCGAAGAGATTACTTTAGCCCAGTGCCTTGTTAGTACGGAAAGTCATGTGCAGCACTGGATAAAATGGGACACTTGGACCCAGTCCTTCCTGTTGCAATTTTTCTCACTTAATGCTAATTTCTGTGGAGATTAGGTAACCTTTTCCACTTTTTTGAGATCGTTTTTCTTTTTTGCAGACCTCCGGACTAGATAGGTTTTTGGGTTTTCTTTCAGTTCTGAGATTCTGAAGCCTGCAGTGAATGTTAAATTTCTAAAGTCCTAAGTTTTCCATATTTTAATAACAAATGATGCATGTAACTATAGCAATGTTCGTATGCAAGTAAAATGACATTTTATATCAACTAGAAATGTAAGTAAGTTGGATCTTAAGAGCATCGTTGTGAGTTACGATGAATGTAATGATTTTATCCTAATACAAGACTCCCATGAACAAGTATTGGACCCCAAGAGAAGATAATAACAGGTAATGCTCTTCCAAGAAGGCACCATTTTAATTATCAGTAACTCAGGACATGATTTAATAGACTGGGCACAGAAGATTTCAGAGAAAAACAACATAAATTGAAGGGGTAATGGATAAACCTAAAATTTTATCTTTAATATTTGGTTTAAGTTCATTTTGGTATAAGTGCATTTTTTATCTTGTATCTTTGATTACTGAAAATAACATAAACGAATTAAATTTGTTGCCTCCAGCTTCTCTGAACTGTGCAAATGCCCTTACTATTTCAATTTGCCAGTGACGTACATAAGTTGTTAAGATATCAGGTTCTGTCATTTTGTATTATTTTGCTGCCTTTATAGAAATGACCTCTCTCGCTTTTCCTCTGACACAATCTGTTGTGAGAGGTCACTTCAATCTGCTTCGTTTCAGAACAAAGTCTCTGAGATGGATTTAGAGATTTTGAATTTCTATTTTAGCTCCTCACACGAATGACACCAAATACTCTGCCACGTACCCTGTGCTTCACCTTCTATAGAGGAAAGAGAGAAGAGAAGCCTGAGAGAGAAAGACAGCGAGGGAGAAAGTGAGAGAGGGCTTCCTTTGAGCAGTATTTTAAATTGAAGTTTTGCTAAGCTTTTCACACAATCTGCATCCATTTCCAATTAGCCGCCATTGGCAGTCTTCATAGTTCGCCTCAAGGGAAGCATTCTTATCTTCCTCTTTCTCCACAGGCGTGCACTTTCTTCAGTGATACACCACAACCAAAATTGTTCCTATATGCTTGCAAAACGAGTAGCTCATCAGACTTTTAGCTTATAGTTCTGAGCTACAGAAGAAACTGTTAGCTACTATTTCAAAGAAAATATAGTCCTATGACTCTTAAAAATTATAGTGCTTTAATTAAGTGTAATCTAATGTTCCTGACATTTGCAATTATTATTATTTCCCTCTTTGGAGGGACTTTTTTTTTTCATTTATCATGATCTTGTTTTTAGGAGAATCACTTTCCACCTGCTGATGGCACTTCCTTCTCTCGTTGTGTCAGGCTGCAGGGACTTGTTGGCTGGGAATTACAGGCAACAAATGAGCTTTTGTCTCCAGTCCTTCTCTTCTCATGCTCGGCCTTTCCCAAGCCTCTTGTCCAAATGGTTCCCAAAAGGGACTAAAACTCAGTGAAACATAAAGAAAGCTGAAATCCATTGATTAAACTGTAGAGTAGGTTTCGCTATTTTGTCTTTGAACTGTATGTTGATGCAGTCTAGTTTAGGTACCGTTTTATGAGCAGGATCTAACACTGATGTATTACGTCTAATTCCAATTTTTGTTTTAATAATTCACAAGGTGCAAACCACATTGTCTTTCCACATTCACTTCAACTTCACTTGTGTTGCTTCCAACTCTTATACAAGGACACTTGTTCTTTCTCCTTACTCATACCTATGCATTTAGTATCCAGTTACCCTTCTTCTGTGTGTCTAGAGTCAGGATATATTGCATGATTTGGAGAAGATCATCGTTGCAACTTGATTAACAGATGGAGTACGTTAAGCATGTTCTAGGATAGGTGTATTTTTTCTGAAATGAGAATTACAAACCCAAAAGCTGAGAAAGCAAAAATATTCATCGATGGATTGTGAAAATAGGTTAAGACAGGTTTTCTTTTTACAAACAGGTACCTAGAATATGTGTGTGGTTTTTTCTGTGGGTTTCAACACTGTCTTCATATTGCAAAGACAGAACACGAAGATGATACAAAGAACACTTTCTACCTGTTTCCCGGCTTCCCCTACAGTATTCCTCATAGTCAGCAGTTCTCAATATCTTTTTTAGTATTTGAAGCTTTAAAGATTATTGCAATGTGGCATTAATTTTGTGTGTAAAATATTTTTGTTATTTGAAGCTTTAAAGATTATTACAATGAAACATTAATTTTTGTCTTTAAAACTTATGTGTCCATCAATTTACATAAAGGTTTTCAACATTTTTAAGGATTCTGTAGCTATCATTGAGGAGAATGAACTTGTTGATTAGCAAAGATGTGGAAGATTATGGAGATTTATTTCTTTTTAATAGCAAAGTTTCTGAAATAAGCTTCTTTCCTAATTCTCCAAGAATAAACTAAAGCATGATGCTAATGATATGCTTACCAGACATTAATTTCTGTGCTTGTTCCACTAAAACCATACAATAAGAATACAAGTATTATTTATTTAATGAAAAATAAAATAAAGGATTATTGGCCTTCAAGAAATGATGGATAATTTATTCCAATTTTCTTTGTGTTATGTGGATTGCTTCAACTCAGCAAATGAATCCAAAATTGCCCAGATGTTAATGCTGTTACATCAAAAGGGTTGAACTCCTGTCCAAGCTAAAGAGCTGTTGTAAATTCGGGCCCCCAGTTAAGAAGGAACTCTTCCTGTTAGTGTAACTAACAACTTCCCTCACTTTGTCAAAGTGCATCAGTAATTTTGATATATTATTTGTTTATACAGCAAATGTATACACAATAAAATAATTACACAGTATAATTTTTGCTTCATTAAATAATATTTATTATTAGCTCGTCTTTGGGTTCTCGTGAAGTGAGCAAAGACAAAAACCACACGATCATCTCAGTAGATGGAGAAACAGCCTTTAACAAAATACAACATCCCTTTCTCATCAAAACTCTGATGAAAATAGGTATCGAAGGAAGTTAAGCAAATAAAAAGCAATTCATACCAATTCTACCACCAACATCATCTTATAAGGGGAAAATTTGAAAGTGTTTTCCATAAAAACAAGAACAGGACAAAGGTGTCCACTCTCACCACTTCTATTCAGCACAGTGCTTGTCACCTCAGCTAGAAAAATCCAGCAAGAGAAAAGAATAAAGGGAATATTCATAGGAATTAAGAGGTTACATTATCTACATTTACAGATGGACCCTTCATGGAGAATTTGAAAAACTCCACCAGAAGACTCTTAGAACTAAGCAAATTCAGCTAAGTTAAGATACAATGTCAACACACAAATATCAATAGAATTCCTCTACAGCAACAATGACAACACAAAGAGATTAGAAAAACAATCTAATTCACAATAACCTCAAAGAAAATTAAATGCCTAGGAATTAATCTAGCAAGTGAAGGACCACTATTCTGAGAACTATATGACTCTGAAAAATTAAATTGAAGAGAATTTTAGAAAATGAAAAGACATACCTGTTCCTGGATAAGCAGAACAAACCTTCACCAAAATGGTCATACTATTAAAACTGGTATGCAGGTTTAGTGAAAACTCAATCAAGAATCCAACAGTATAATTCGCAGAACTATAAAAGTGATCCCAAATTTGTAGGGAAGCAGAAGAGAACCATAATAGCCAAAACAATCGAAGTAACAACGCAAAAGCAGGAGACATCACCATGTCAGATACCAATATCACCTGAACTTGACAAAGAAGCCAAAAACATACACTGAAGTAAAGAGAGACTCTTCAACAAATGGTGATTGAAACATTGGCTAGTCATATGTAGAAGAATGAAACTAGACCTACGTCTTCACCGCATATCAAAATCCAAATAAAAATGATTCCAAGATCATTCAAATGGAAACACTGTACTTGTTGGAATTAAAATTAGGCAAAATCACTTGAAAATACTGATACAGGCAAAGACTTTCTCAATAAAATACTCAAAGTACATGAAGCAACACCAAGAATGAACAAAAAAGGTTATGTCAAATTAAAAATCTTCTGCACAACAAAGGAAACAATCAACAGAGTGAAGAGGGAATCAACAGAAGGAGAAAAAGAATTACCAGCTACTCTAGACAGAGGACTATTATCAAGAATACACAAAGAACTGAGAAAAGTTAGACCCTCTGAAATAAAAGACCAACCAAAAAATGCACAATTGAAATGAATGGGCAGTTCTCAGAAAAAGAAATCAGAACTGCCAATAAATACATGAAAAAAGGTTCGGCATCTTTCACCATCAGAGGAGTACATATCAAAGTAACACTGAGATTCCATCTAACTCTGATAAAACTGGCTTGCATTACAAACTCAAAAACATCTAATGCTGGGAGAGGCTGTGGTGGGAGAAGGAACCCTCCTACATTGCTGGTGAGAATGTAAACTGGTACAAGTACTGTGGAAAGCAGTATGGAGAGTCCTCAAAAAAACCTCAAAATAGTTACACCGTTTGACTCAGCTCTACCTCTTCTGAGTATCTTCCCAAAAGAATTAAAATCATCACACAGGAGTGATACGTGCATACCTATGGTTATTGCAGCACAATTTGTCATAGCCAAATCTTGGTAGAAACTAATATCCAATAACAAATGTATGGATAAAGAAGATGTGGTATATTTACAAAATGGAGCAATACTTTGCCACAAAGAAAGATAAATTTAAGTCATTTGTAGAAAAATGTGTGCAAATTGAGGCTACTGTGCTTAACAAAGTGAGTCAGATATAGAAGGTGGAATATTGCATGATTCCTGTAATATGAGAAAAAAAACCCTAAAAGACTAAAAATCAGTCGGAAGAAAGTAAAGATACACTTTGTGGAGAGGGAAAGGGGGTGTAGGCAAGGGCTGAGAAAGGGGAAAGCATGCAATATGTAAATAAAATTTTTAAAGCAAAATAAGGTTTATTTAGTGGACATACCTAGAAAACCTGATGAGTCACCAAAGTCACAAAGCGTTTCAAGACCTCTGCCACTCTTCGCAAGTCTTCTCTACCCTCTCCCCTAACTCTTAACACAATGGACCCATCCAACACTGGAAGGTGGACTTACTCCTCCTAGCTACCCTAATAGCACCTGCAGTGCTTTGTTCTCTCACCCTCCTATTACTCCAATGAGTTCTCATGCCTGTTCCCATTAGGCATCAAGCTCTCCTCATGGGCTCTAGACTCTCATCCCTGGCTTGCTCAAACAATGTGCTCTTCCTAACCACCGCTTCATTTGGTGGCATTTTCTGCCTTTTCCATATTTTTCTACTAGTGTATCATACATACGTGCTCTAGTATTTTTTTAAAGCAATTAACCAACAACCCCACCTTTCCTGAGCCTATATCACTCTCTAGGTGTAGAGAGCCTTACAAGATGGCGCCGGCATCCGGCCAGCTGATTAGTAAACAATTGCCACTGCACATGCACCTAGGCTAAAGACCAGCCCCGGAGTCACGTCATTCGGACATGTCATATGGCCTGATTGGCCTCTGCAAATCAGGAATCAACACGCCACCCAGATGTAACCTAAAGGATATATAAACCGTGCCATTTTGGGGCTTGGGGTCTTCCTCTCATCAATGTTACAATAAACGCTTGCTGCAGAAGGATCCTGGTGCCCACGTGCGTTCTTGCTGGCGAGACGATTGCGTGGGTCACAGCTGGTGCCAAAACCCAGGAACCTTACCATTGCCGGCACCGAGGAGACCCCCTGTTCACGGGGAGGATTCAGAACTGCAGGACAAAGGTAAGCTCTGAGAGGCATGTTTGGTCTTGATTTGTCTCATCTCTCTCCTCCTTTCTTGGAAGCAGTGCTTCCTCTCTTCCTTTTGGTTTCATTTTGCTTCCTGAAATCATGTTTACAGGACGAGAAATGCCGTTTGACTGTAGCGGCAGGCGAGGGAGTGTTGGAGGAGTTGCAAGACAGCATGTCAGAAACAGAGCGGGATAAAAGGTTGGGAGCTCACAAAGAAAAAAGAAAAGGCATGCCTAAGAAAAAAGACCCTTCCAAAGATGCCCAGTCCACGGAAGCGAAAGATAAGGGAAAGGACGCCCTGGGAGAGAAGCGTAAAGAGGGAGAAAAGGCCCCAGAAAGAAAATCTCTTTATCCGATCAGAGAACTGGAGGCCTTAGGGCTTGATAGCTCTGAGTTGGAGGAACTAAGCCCCTCTGAGGAGGAGGACTTAGATGCAGAGATGGCCCGCTATGAGGAGGAAAGGTACCATC
>PVKB01003796.1:0-119555 GCA_004027205.1 Ctenodactylus gundi
TACTGCCGTGTATGCCGTGTTAGGATACTGCAGTGTATGCCGTGTTAGGATATTGCCGTGTATGCCGTGTTAGGATACTGCAGTGTATGCCGTGTTTCTCTGCACTTGTTTCCTTACTAAATTGTCACAGTTATGTTCCATAAGATTCTCTTTAGTGCAGGAATCCTGTGAGGGCGGTGTTCAAGTGGTTCCCTTTGGTAAAAAGCAAAATAGGCAAAAACAAAAGGAGTTTTGTTAGTGTGAGAAGTAACAGCACTGCCCTAGACAGGGAACAGCTTTGCCAGGTGTTAGCGCGCTAAACGTCTGGGTTGTTCACTTAACTGGACTCCACCTGACTACCTGCTGTTCTCACCCCCCAGTTCTACAGGCCAGGAGGCAAAGCTGAGGATGTCAGCACCTCAACGGAGGCTGCTCTTCCATGCTGAAGACTTTCCTAGCTCAACTACAAACCCCCCTCCTGTGGATTTCCCATTTTCTCAGGCAAAGATTAGTATTTTTTCTTTTTCTTTACAACAACCTCTAATTTGTATCTTTGAAAAAAAACTGCAACACATTATCTGTTTTGGTGCCCTAACTAGACTAGCTCAGACTAGAATGCCGATGTCTTGATAAGAAATCGTGTCTTCATAAGTTTGGTATTCCCCAAACCTATAGTACTTGGCCCATAATGGTAAAAAGCCAAAAATATGCTAAGTAAATGGAAAAAAATGAATGAATGATTGCATTTTAAAAAGAAATATGTGTACAGGTAAAGGGAGAGGGGGTAGTTGGATAATTACTTTTCGAGAGTTTTAAAAATCTAAGGTTGTGAAATATTTTTGATCCCGTTAGGCAAGTGGTTTTCTAAATACCAATGTGACTGTGTCACTGTACTTTTCCTCATCACTCTCATCATCTGGAGAGTGGCGCTGGTCCTTGAGCCTGTGCCCTGTGGCCATCAGTGCTCTCAGGCCAGCTACTCTCTGCAGCCCTTCTCTTCCCTCGAGAGTGTTCCTTCTTCCTGGGGTGACAGCTTGGGGGAAAAACATCTTATAAACTGATGCTCCAATCGCCTAGGAGACATACTTTTCTTTGTGAAGTCCCATTTCAGCAAGGACGCGGTTGCAATTAGTTCTGAGTGGGTTCTAATGGTGTTTTTCTTCCTGGGTGGCTGTGGGTCTGCCTACTGATCACAACCTTCCTCCCTCACCCTGACTACCGCTCACTCCCTACCACAAGTCCCATTTTGAATTTAGAAAAAAAAATGGTATTTTCCTGACTTTCACCTGATTTTTGGTTTTCAATACGGATTAAAAAAAATAAAACCAGAGAACCAGTGTGTAGTAGATTTCATAGTACTCTTACAGAGAAATCCTAAGGAAGTGGAGGACAGCTTCAACACTTGGGTCTTTGAAGAAGCAGAAAACATCTTATGTCTTTACTAGGAAGTTGTCTCACTCCAGAGGGATTCTCAGGATCATTTATACACATGCCATGCTAAAATTATCACTATCTTTGAGAGCTTCTAGTCAGAATCATGCACTATTTTTTTATAAGAGAGAGAGATCACCATCTGCAATCAGATGATGTATTGGTGTAATATGGAATTACATAAATTAAAATCTCCCCAGTCTCTACATTTTTACAGATAAGGAAACTCAGGCCTCGGGTGCAATGTCCGATCCAAAGTCACAGAAACAGTTAGTGTTAAATCCAGGACTAAAATCTATGTGTAGTGCCTCTCTGTTAACAGTGTTAGGGCTGTTTTCAAGAACTCCCATGTAAACTGAACTTCAAATTATTTATTTTAAGTTCATTTCTGGAAAATGCTTGGCTAAATGCCAATATTCACGTCAGGAATACGGCAAATTCTCATAGCACTCACTGCTACTGATTTAGTTTCCAAATTAGTTTCTGATCCATAGTAGAAAGTAGAACCCTGACAAAATGGGTCCATTAGACACGTGCACTTAGATATTGGAAGTAAAAGTCAGAAAATATCTGGAACAATATTCTAAGATTATACTTGGTGGAATAATTGTGAGCTGTAAGATACTACTTCTGGGTAAAAAAGGTGATTTTTTAAATCAACAATTGAAAAATATTAGAATAAGCAAGATGAGTGGAGTTTTTACTTTTATTCTGCAAAAAGCTTGCAAAGAATATAAAAAGATTATTTGTGGGCAGAAAATGTATTTGACAAAAGACTCTTACATTGTAAAAAATTCTCAGAACAACAATAGAATGAACAATATTGGAAAAAAAAGAAATGCATGAAAAAATTTATCAAGAACATACAGATAGCAAACAGACACATCAAAAGCTGTTCAAGCACCGTTAATCATTAAAGAAGTGAAAATTATCCCCACAATGAAGCATCACTACACATACTCTAAAATGGCTACCATAAAAATAAAAAAGAAATGTGATGGCAAGCATCGGCAAAGATATGGAGAAACTAAATCTCTCACATATCGTATAGCTTCTCTGGAAAATAATCTGGCAGTTGCCTAAAAACTATATATATGTTCTTAATATTCAACCCAACAAGTATGCTTCTGGGTGTTGTTCCCAGAGAAATGAAAATATATATTCACACACAAAACATGTACATGAATGCCCATGGGCAATTTATTGGTAATAGCCCAAACTTGGACCTAGCTAACATATCTTTCAAGTAGATAAATATTTAAATAAACTGTGGTGCATACCTAGCATGGAAATAAATGGGCAATTAATATGTGCAGTCACTTGGATGGATCTCAAAAAATTATTTTGAGTGAAAATAAAAGGCAATTTCAAGAGGCTGCATACCATATGATGCCATTTATATAACATTCTCAGAATGAAAAATTATAGAGGCTCAAGCGAGTGGGTGCTGAAGGCTAAGGATACAGATGGGTGACACTCTGAGGAAGGAACAGGATATCCAGGCTGGAGTTGTAAATTTAGGAGCCATTTGCATACTCTAAATATCTGCACTGAAGTTATAAATATAGAAGTCGTTTGCATATGGGTGGCCTTGAACGTCATGAGAGTGGATAAAATCTGTCTATAAAGTGAAGACACAAAAGACGACACGTCCAAGGACCAAGCCCTGGGCCCCGCCCCCGTACGTTAAGAAACAGCACAAGAAACAAGGAAGCTATGGCCACAGAGTGTGACAGTAGGATCCAGGGTGATTTTCCTCTTCTTTGTATTTTCTTCACTGTGGTTCTAGAACTTAAAATGAGCCCGAAGAAAGTTCAAATAAACAGTCTTTGATGTTTACAAAGTCCTAGAAGACAACACGTTTTATTGCTTGCTTTGGAATCTTCTGTGTCCTCTAACTCTGGTGAGGAGCTAACATTCCTCTCAGGAGGAGCTGGGTAACCCAGCAGGCACGTGAGCCACGGCATTTCGTAGGTATGATAGAGGACTGATCTCACATGTGTTCTTGCTGTCTTATGTGACTTGAGGAAGGCATACGTAAAAGAATTACTTGTAACTTTCAGAGTTGATTCTTCCCTTTGCAGATCTAAGCTTTGTCAGGTCAGGCACGAGATCTGTCTTGTTCTTTGAATAATCTCTTTCATTTAGTAAGGTCCCATAGTATTTAAAGCCTTTAGGCTGTTAAAAAAAAACCCCAAAATTCTACATCTTACATATAGGAAAAACTTCCTTGCTGGTGACTAAGACTTGGGAAGAACTTGTCTATAATTTTTACACATCCACATTTTTTCCCCTTTTAAGGATGGGATTTTATGGATCGTAAATTCAGATGCTCAGAGAATCTTGAAAGTTATTTATTCTTACCCTCTCCAATCCTCTTGTGTTGAATTACTGACTCAACAGAGCTTAGCTGAAACTGGCACTACTTTAACATTAATAATATTTTCTACTTTTTTCAGGGCCTTTTTGCCAGGAGCTTTAAAAAGTATTGAGGTAAGCATAAAAAATCATTTTCTCTCCCAAAGTTAATTTTTACAATTTAACCCTTGCATCAGCCACCACGAGCCTCCCTTCATTCTCACACGTGGCATCAGCAAGTTTTGTTTAGCAGACCTGAGGGGAAGCTGAGTTGTATTTGTAGACCAGTCACTCATTTCTGAAGCCATAAGGACACACAGCTGCATCTCTACATTGCTCGTATCAGCTTTCAAATTTGCTGTGACTTGAAACAAAATTAATGAATAAATTCAAAGTATACTGATGGTTAAAGGTGACTGCCTTAAGTGTAGATACCTTTTACTAGTTGTCTTTGGATCTCTTTTTGTTTATTTCTGAAAGATTAAATTTTTTTGAGTCTGTAGTTGTTCTCTCTAGCACATCAATTCTAGATAATCAAGGGTAGCTCTGGAACACATAGTGGAAGCCACGTGTGCAGGAAAGCTTAATCCTCAACTCGGAAGCCCAGGAGTTTTCCTTGGTGCCTTATGTCTGGAGGCAGCCAAGGGTCCTCAGGCAACACTACATTAAATGAATGAGCTGAGTGTTTCCAGCTTCCAGGCCATTTTTTCAGCCTGGGATCTGTCAGTAACATTGCACCTAACACCAGGAATACCAGTATTGAGCGAGGAGAAGCCGAGGGAGGGATATGAAGAAGAAAAGTAAAAAGAAGACGATAACACCACCTTCTTTTGCATAGGTGGGAAGACTGAGGCAGAAGGGGGGTAGTTGTTGTTCTTTTAGAGAAATAGTAAAAGGTTTGGAAGAAAATCGGAGTCATGTTTCAGTTATCTAAAAGGAAAATCTTCTTCTGTGTTATTAAAAAAAACAAAAAAACAAGGGCCTGATGACAAAAATACTAATTAGAGGTTTTGGTCCATGTGAAACGCCACGAAGACTAACCTGGAAGCTCCCAGAGCAGCACCTTCTTCCTCCTTATATTTTCATAGAAGAGATAGCTTTCACCCTCCATCCCTTAGAGTAGAGAATGCTCAAGTCGGCATTTCCCATCTTTCCCTCGTCACTATTTATTCTAACGGAGGGAACATGGGTAATAATTTGAAGTTTGAGAGCTTCCTGCCCTATTAGAAAGTTAATTCACTTATGATATGCTATTAAGTTGAGTGGTAACAACAGATTTCTCCACTCACCTCTCGTATTTTCTGCTCCTCGTTTTGTAAGACAGAACTCTCACCTGTCCTCCTATGAAGCAGGCACGCTGGGCATCTGCTGCCCCAGCTAGTGGGACTAGGCCGTTCTCCGGTGCCTCTCTTGACATTAGGAGAGTAACCTGGAGCCCTTCTTCTCACTGGTGGATGTCAATGCTACCTTAGGGTGAGCTTTACCAAGAACCGTGATTTGTGTTTTCCTGAGTGGCTGCCAATAAGGCTGACCCTTTTGACAGCCTATCTTTTGCTACTTGTTAGGATCCTAAAGAAAAAGGAGCTATTAGCCTCTGAGGTTCTAAGAGGGGCACAAGTGAGGATGGAATTAAAAGGTTCGTGTTCATCTAGCTGTGTTTCCCCAGATATGTGCTTTTTTATGATAATTTGAGGAAGCTGTGCTTCCCGGCTTTAAGAAATGGGTTAGTGTGTCTAAGCCTTACTATGTTCTTTCTCTATAAAATAAGAATGAGGGATCGCTCGCTTTAAAGAAGGGCACTGCTATTCTCTATCCTCCGTTAGGTTCATAATAGCACCTGACGGGTTTGCTATCATTTTGCCCCAAATAGAAATCAAAGCTTCTTCTGGGCCTCCAGGACACCCTGGTGGCTTGTCAGAAGTCATCACAGTAAAAGAGTAAAGATGAACAACAGAAGCCTTTGATCCGTAGCCCTAGTCATCAGTCTGTTAAAAAATAGAAGGTGAGGTCCAGCAACACTCCCTAATCAGATTAAAAACAAGGCACATCTGACTCTCTTTATGGCTCTTGGCCTCACCCAGATCTAATAAAGGTGTCTTGTCTCTGCCCTTGCCAAGCTGTCACACTCTGTACCGAGCGAGGTAACCCAAGCAAAAGGAAAGTGAGATCTGGAAAGCTGGTCCCTGGGACTGTCCCACCCCTAGATCTGTGAGACCTCTGGGGGCGATTCCACTGTCTAATGGCTTTCTTCCATGAAGAAAAGAGAAGCGAGGCCCAGAGAGACAAACAACAAGCTCAGTGTGACAGAATGAGCTAGGGATGGAGTAGAAAAACAGAAAGTGTACTGCAAACTGATTGGAAAAACATTCACTGAACGTCTACCATTGGCTGACATTGTCTAGTTTCTAAGACTAAGATTAAAAGGATGAATAAATATTAGTCCTTATGCACCTTCCAGGAACAATAAAGTATTGGGCACGCCGTGAAGGAACACTGTAAAAGATACAACGGGATTGTTCAGGAGAGAGTGGCCATTTTATACGGAGAAAAACATCCGAAAAGCTTTATCAAAAGTCTATATTCCTTTTACATATAAAAGATATATATATATATATATATATATATATATATATATATATATATAACCTTCTTACATATTATATATAAGCCCTTTCTATGTATTTTGTTTAAATTTCAATTGCAATATAATATTCACCAAATCATATGTAGATGATTAATAAGTGTTTCAAATAGTTAAATGAATTTTACTTTGATTTGCTTTCTGATAGTCTTGATAGTTACTGATTACGTGCTAAATTTATTTAAATTAGAAGCTACACAGGTTACAGATAACATAGATAAAAATAAGCATGGCAACACATCACAGAGCTAAGAACCCTGAAGCCTCACCAATTCAACTTCCTAGAACAAGACTCAAATTTTCCTGCATGTATTTTAAAATATTATGTAAGTGACCATTTCCTGTAGCTTGGAAAGTCTCTCCAATTTTTGTAAAGTCTGTCATTGCAAGAAATTCTAGAAAGATCAGCAGGTAATACTAGGCTCACTGTAAATTGCTCCCGGGCAGAAGTGGGTTGGTTACCAAAATGTCAGCGTAGGAAATCTTTTTCCTGTGGACTACATTTGTCCTTAAGTGCCAGGCAGTCTTTCTCACAGGGGCTATTTTGTTGTAAAGAGAAGGTGAAGTTGAGGGCCAAACCTGAATGGCTTATCTGTAATTACCATGCTTCACTATTATGGACTACAGAACTTGTTTTAAGCTATCATTTACTGATGAGGGGTGGCCCACGTGCCATTTTAAGTGCTTTTCATATATCGTCATAGTTCATTCTCAACACAAGCCACCAAAATTGGTATTATTGTACCTGTTTTTACAGTTGCACAAGTAGAAATTCCAAGAGGCAAAATAGTATATTAAAATGTACACGAGTGGTAAGTAGTAAAGCTAGGGTTTGTTTTTAGCTTCTCAGCTGTGCTACACGAGATGCTTCAGAAGACGCAACAGTACAAGTGTCGGCTGCTGGTTTGTAGGGTCTTACAACATGCTTGGGAGATCAGACATTTATGGAAGCAAAGTGATGTCAATGCTAATGTGCTAGAAGCAAAGTCTTCCAGTAGGATTTAAAAAGAAAAAGGTATCTGAAAAACTTTCTTAAAGGCTACAGGAGCCTTGTAAAATTAAAAACATACACTGCTACAAGTTATGGGCAAAAGAGAATTTTGAGTATTGGTGCTTGTAAAAATAGAGAGCTGTGCTCAAGGCCTGGTGGAAAGACGAGGAGAGGGAGTTCTCCGCAGAGGAGGGGCTGGAGATGAGAAGAGGCGTGTGAAGTGCAGAGACACGGAAAAGCGCAAGACCACGATTGTCCCCCCTTCCCCAACAAAAATAACTGGAAGAATTTTAAAATTTCAAGAAGTGTGATTGCGTTTTATGATTTGTAGTGGATAAAAACCTTTTTCTTTTCATTTCTTTGTATGCTCGGGAGAAAATCTACTCCACAGAGAACACGCAGTAAGTAACTCAAGGTTTTATTTCTCAGTTCTTCTCCACCCACTCGCCCCTCATTCCTAGTTACTTAGGTGACAGAGGAGCGGATCCAGAGCCTATGGGTCCGTGGAAAGGGAGACTCTGGGGGAGTGGGGGGGGGGGCAGAGCTCTAGATCAATATTTTGGATCCAACCTCTCCAGCAGCCATGGAGCCTGGGACGATGCTGTCTCCCACACCGGGCATCATTAGGCTTGCCATATGTGGGCTGTGACTCCGAAAGCTTTCTGGTTAATTAAACCTTTGAATGATTCTGTGTCGTGCTGAAATCTGGGACTCACTGCGGACGAATCCCCAGTCCTGTTCTCGTGGATTACTCTTGTCAGCGAATATGTTTGTTTGGTTGTTTGCAGCTTTTGGCACTTGGGCCCAGTAAGTCAACCGAAGAATTGAGGACTAATTTTCTGCAATACTGGCTCAGTGGCTGCAAATTCCTTTAAGCTGTCTCTGTCATGGAAAGTTTTAAGTTCTCCCTTTAAGTTAAAAGATAATTTTGCTTGATATAGCAGTCTTGGCTGGCATCTATGTTTTTTTAGTCCTTGGATGATATTGCTCCACGATTTTCTTGCTTTTAGAGTTTGGATTGAAAAATCTGCCGTTATCCTGATGGGCTTATCTTTGTAGGTCACCTTCTGTTATTCTCTTACCGCTTTTAGTATTTTCTCTTTGTGCTGGGTTTCTAGAATTTTAATTATGATGTGTCGTGATGAGGGTCTCTTCTGATCAAAGTTGTTTGGTGTTCTATATGCCTGCAAAAGTTCCATGTTCATTTCTCTTCTTAGATTTGGGAAATTTTCTTCCATTATTTCACTAAACATGTCCTTTAAGCCTTTTGTTTTATCCTCAGTCTTCTCCTCGATTCCCATAATTCTGAGGTTATTTCTCCTTGAATCATCTATCAGCCGTTGTAATGATTCGCTTTCTTTATTTACTTTGTATTCTTCATGGCCTGGATGTTGCAGCTTAGTCACTTTATTTTCCAGGTCTGACATACTATTCTGAAGTTGTTTAAAGTGGTTGCTTATTACTGCCTGTGTGTTTCTCATTTCCTGAATATCTGCATTCAATTTTTCTATATCTCTGTTGTGTACTTCTCTAATTTCTTCTTTTGTCTTCATTATCTTCTGGTATATTTCTTCTCTGGTCTCTCTAGTTGCTTTTCAAGGCTTGCTTTTTGCTTATCTATGTATTGGTGTAGCTCTTCTGCTGTCTGTTTTATTTCCTGCTTTAATTCTTGAATTCACTGAATTTCTGGGCCCAGAAGTTGCCATCATTTGAGCCAGTATTGCAGAAAATACTTAAAGGAAACTTGGACAGTGAAAGGGAGACCAGCGACACCAATGACCCCAGAGAAAAAGTGACAACAGCTAGAGGAGAAGGAGCTGAGAAAAAAGTAGGTTAGTATTCAGTGAAATATGAGTAAATAAGATATGAAAGTTAGGAAATTCTGAAATAACTAGATTTGCCTTCATGTCTGTCGCTTTAAGTATATTTATTTGGTACAGATTTAAGTTCATTTAATGTAGCAATGTGATATAGTTTTAACTTTGTTTTGTTGTAGCAATTCACTTATTAGGTCACTAATGAAAGTTTATCCTAAGGAAACTGATTGATCTAAAGATAACCTTGTGAATGTGCAAATATGCACCTTCCAGTATTCAGCTAAGGCAATTGAATTTTATTTATTTATTTTTCTCTTCTTTCCCAAATTGACTAGTCTTTTGAACTACATGCTTATAATTATTTTCTAGTGTGAACTGATGGGTGAGCAGGTTTAACAATAACAACAAAGATGTAGGAAAATATGGAAAAAAAACTTTTGGTGAATATCTCAATGAAGGGATTGGTTGGATTCAGAGAGGAGTGATCAAGATTTGACTACTGTGAACCCATTAGAGAAATAGGAAGCTGGGGTAGAGTGGTGACTTGAGTGAATTGACTTAGGCACAAAAGATTAATATGTTAAACACTGTATGGTTTCTCGGACTTTGAAAACTCAGAACACAGACATTCTTTGGAACCATATGAAGTGATAGCTGGAGCCGGAGGAAGGGACAGGGAGGGGGTGGGAGGATAGAAGATGGGAAGGGATTGTGAAGTCGATGTGATACATAGATGTACGAAGCACCCAAATTCATTGTAAATACTATGTATTACATCTGTATATTAATAAAAATAGTGGGAAAAAAGAATTGAGGACTAATTATCCCCATTGTCTTCCCAGAGTGCTTTAATTTGCGCTATTTTTCATTTGCTGCCAATGCCATCGTTTCTGCTAATGTTGTTTTTAACATCTACCCCCCCAAAAAAAAATCGCTTGTAATCCCTGTGGCTTGTTTTTCCACAAGTCACAGGAACTGTCGTGGCCTAAGCCTCAAGCAGTTGGGAACCGTGTATTTGATTAACTGCTGTGTCCTATGTTTGGGAGACCATTCCCGAGCAGCAGGAGTAGCGTAATGAGTTAGCAAATTCACAGCAATGCTGCAAGAGAGATGGAAAGCGTTTACCCGTTGAAGTAATTTCTGGGGGGAAAAAAAAAACTTGGAACACACTTTGGAGGATTCCGAGTTCTGTGTCTGGATATCTTTCGTTAGCACTGCAAAGCTCTTACCAGGGATAGCATCCTCCTGACTTTGCAGAGCTCAGGCTACTTCTGCTTAATGCTACTGCCAGCACCAAGCTATTCTCTGAGGAGGGGTGGGGGTAGATCTCTAATTACACCAACTGTGAAAAGGGCAACAGTTGTAACATTCACTCCCAGCTACTTGACTCTTATAATACGATGTAAGTATATCTTACAGTGCAGTTACATTCAGTACCTCACAACTCTGTTTTACAGAGTAAGTATCTTACACAAAATAACACAACTACTGGATAAATAGGCAAGGTTGGTCTGATTCTACAGCCCATGTGCTTAGATGCTACAATGGTATACACCTCAGGTTCTCGAGCCTCTACCAAACCCATGTGTGCATGTGTCCGTGTTGTGTGAGTAAACACCTCTTCCTATATGTAAAGACGCCCATCCAAAATGTACCTCTTCTCTTGTGAGGACAAAAGGTTTTTTAAAATGCAGTAGAACTAGCTCCATTCAGAGCGAGGACAGCTGACTGTATCTTCATTCTCCTACCAGCTATCTAACACACTTTTATAGAAATCTTTTCTCTTTTTGCAAAGACTGGCCATGTAACTTCAACTCTCAGAAAACACTAGTGGCTATCTATGAAACATACAATAAACGCCTCAGCCCTTCATCCATATTCCTCCTTCTGCATTTCTCCTTGTCCTCCCCCCACGTCTGAGTTTTCTTAGCGTATTCTACCACCAATCCTCCAGTCCTGCCAACATACATGAGATTTCCTACCTGTTAATTTTTTTTTTCATGCTGCCTCTTCTGGATTCACCTACCCATTCAAAGTCTTAAACATTTTCTAAAATGCAGATGAAAATGTTTAAGACAGTATCTGCCTTCTTATATTCTGATAGCACAAAACATTTGAGTGTGGTGCATTTCAGAGTGTGCCTAATAGGGTAGGACTCCTCTGTGTCTGTCTCTGTCTTACATCACGACTCCTTTCTGCAAGCACTCCTTCCAACCACAGGACATCTGCTTCATTTTATACACACATTGTCGTGCATAATACTTAAACCATGCTCGGGAAAAAATGGTTAGATTTAATCAAATATTCACTTTCTATTTCTACAACTACTTTATTCAAATACCACATAGAATGTACTTATGCCATGAAATGACCAACATGCAAACACTTTCTGATGCATTTAAACAATGTATCTATTTGGTCCATATCTGTCTAGCTTCATGAAGTAATTAGCTCAAATGTCCAGGTCAAAACTTTAAAATAATTTATCCATAAGATAGGAATCAAACATATTAAAGAAAAGGTATTTTCCAAGAAGGTTTCTTCTATAAAAATGGAGTCTCACTCAAGTAAGCTCTGCACTATCTTTTCCCCAAAGTTAGGTATGACTGTGAAGAAGTAGCCTGAGGTGCATGAGAGTTGTACTGCATGATCCAGCCATATAGTTTAATCTTGAGTGTAGACTACTTAATACAAGACTCTCCTGTTGCGGCCATTCATTCTCCTAACACTGACTGATCATATCCCAGGACGTCAACCAAATCTCTCCATTGGCCAGCCTTCAATCCCCAGTGAAAATGTTGGAGCCTTCTCTGCTTTAACATTTTTAGCTTATTTTTTATCCATGAATATCTGTGACTTTTCAAAATCTCAAATTGAACATAAAATGGAATGGCTATGTGAAGTTCTGATCATCCTGATCATTTCAGTCATTTTAATGTAGCAAATGAATTTGAGCTCCACTAAACGATCTGATTAACACTACACAGCTGGATAGGAGTTTGGATGATGTGCAGCTATATGGCCTTGAGTTGCATATGTGAGGCCCGAAAATACCTAATAGACGGATTCAGTAAGCCAGAAAAACTATCATCTGAAACATGTCAGAAGAAAAATTCTTCCACAAGAAAATAACTGTTTTTTTTTTTTTTTTTTTTGCCATATTAAAGATTGAACCTAGGGCTTCCACACTAAACGATATCCCCATCCCTTTTTGAATGTTTACTTTAGGTCATGGTCTCATTGTGTTGCCCAGGCAGAACTTGAATTTCTATTCCTCCTGCCTCTGCCTCCTAGAATGCTGGGATTACAGATTAGTGCCAGTATGTTCCATCATAGGAAAATAATTTAATCCTAGCTGCTGCAGGCAAGGAAGACATTTCTAACAAGAGACAAAATGCAACCACTATGAGTTTGAGTGCAGTTTGTCGCTACCAAAACTTACACTGACACCCAATTCCTAAATGCAGCAGTACCGGGAGTTAGGATCTAGTGGGAGGTAGTTGTCCCATGGAGGAGTGCTCGTGAATATGTTGAAGTTACTTGGCAGAAATGAGCTCTCGCTTTTAGAGACTGGATTAATCACAAAAGGGCAAGTTGGTGCTTGGCTGGCGCAGGTTTCCTTTGCTCCCTCTTTACCATGAGGTCCTTTTGCCCTTCCGCTTTGTGCAAGAGTTGAAGCTGCACAAGGCCTCACTAGAAGGCAAGATGATCCAGGCATCAAATCGGTACTTCTCATGTGGTTTTAATGTGCATTGTCACGGGATATAATGACATTGAACATTTTCCAGGTTCTTATTGGGCATTTTTGTATGATTCTTTGTAGAGGTTCTGTTCAAAGTTTTTACCCATTGTATTGTTTGTAAGAATTACTTATATACTCTTCATACAAGGCGAACTACGTACAAAGACAGCTTTTTGTAGTTCACTGAAAACATCATTTGAGTTAGTAGAAGAGCACCGCCAAGAACCTTGTAAGGATCATCTGTTTTCTGTATGGAGCTAGCTGAAGAAGGAGACAATTTAAGATAATAATTATTCAGTCTTCAAATAAAATTTAGACCAACCATGAAGAGTCCAGGATGTACTCTATTGGAAGGTGAAACTTTTCTTCATCTACAGTCTCTCTGTTATAGTGTTCTCAAATAAAAAATGATCTTAGGATGCAGATCAGATCAAAGACAAAATTGCACAAAACCTTTTGTCAAGTTCCTTTGAAAAATTCAAAGTTATCCTTTCTAGACTCTCAGGGCTGGGCAAAAGAGCTTTTAAGAATGCTGAAGTCATTGTTTTGACATGATGTCCAAAACAGAAAGAAACTTATCTGAGAAAGCGCTGCTAGGATGAGTTTCGCCTTGTGAAATAAACACAACCTGATCCATAGAAAGATCACAAATTGTTTTAAGAAAAGGAAATTAGACTAAAAGGGTAAAAGAAAATGCAAAATTAAGACAATGTAAAATGAAAGAGTTCTCTTGCCCTCTCACTTTATACAGGCTGAAAATTTGCTTACGCAAAGGTATTCAGCTGCGAATTCAGCCATTTCTTACAAAAGCAAAAATGTATCATAGGGCAGACCCAGTGGGGATGAGATGAGAAGAAACACAGAGGCAACTAGGGGATGAGAACTGGTTCCTGACCAGGGAACATCCCCTACGTCTAAGGAAGGAGCAATTCACAACGTGTGTGTGGCTGGAGGCGACAGCCGCCATAGACCAGCACTTCCATGAGTTTCCTGTCTTCCCCTTGTGAACAGGAGAGCCTAGCCAGTGTCCTGTCCTCTTATATTCTACCTGTGCATGTGGAAAGAGATAATGGCGTTTTATGTAGTTCACGGGTCTCTGACATAAAGAGAACAGTGCCAGAGGAAATACACCCGAGTGCCTCATCAACACCTGGATCACATGTCCATGGTAAGATCATAAACTTTAAGCCCGAGGCAATCAATCTCAAATGGGAATTTTGGTGTTTGAAAGAGCGTATAGATATGAATCATCTTAGCTTAAACCGACTGGAGGAATTTTTGCAAAGCTAGCTTCAACAACTTCTTGTATTCCTCAGGTTCCTACTCAGCAACAGAATCTGTTTTTTCTCCTTTCTCCTGAATCTCCTCTAGCTTCCTTTGATCAGCAAAAAGTGGCAGAAGTGATGCTTTATCCCTTCTGAAGCCCGCATTAGGACACCTGGCAGCCTCACCCTCCGTCTTTCAGATTACCTTCCTGAGATTTCCCAAGATAAAAGAACACCTGGAGAAAATGCTGTCTTCAGCCTGCACCAACTGACTGACGTCAGTGTGAGGCTCACATGGACGTCACCGGGACTCACAGCTCAGCCAACCCTGCAGGGGAATGCAGCCCTGTGAGTGAGTCCAGACGAAACCGGCCCATTCACAAAAATATGTACAATAAGTTCTTGTGTTGAGCCACTAAATTTTTATCTGCTATATCATATGACAACAAGATAAGTGAAGCAGAAATTGACTGTTATATTAAAAAATAATCTTCCCCCAAAGAAATCTTGCAGCTTAAATGGCTTTACAAGTGAATTCTGTAACATTTAAATTTACACAAACTTTTTCTAAAATAGAAAGAGAAGGAACATTGGCATCTAGGCAAGAGGTAGTGGGCATACACGTAATTAGGAACATCCGACTCCCTGAAACAACTTGCCATTGCCTATTTATAGTTAAAACGTGTTAAAAGGAACAAGGGCAGTAAAGGCGGAGGCCTTCGCAATGCAGTTCTTCTGGACCTTCCTTATTCACTCAGCACAAAACCCTCTAAACAAGGAGCTTCGTCAGCAACCCACTCAGGACCCGTTCTGGTCAGTGACAGCGTATGCCCCTCCTAACCCTTTCAACTAAATACCCATTTTGCAACTTGCTTCCTTTGTCTGGGATTTCATTCAATATCTTGAAACACCAACCAGACCGTACCATAACAGAGTGGTGGCTCGTCTGGGACCTGTCCACAGAGGTAAGTGAGATCTGTGCTTTTCTAAGACATTTTGCTTCCACCACATCACACTGCCTCCAACAAAACACTGAGACGCTCATCAGCCAATTAACAAAACCTAGCATGGCTACTGAGTGTAAGACTCAGGCGACGTATTTCACCAGAACGGCCCTGATTAGTTCCCCTTTCTCCTGGCATGGGGAAGATGGGTCTTGTTCCTACTTGGTTTCCCTGTATGATTCACCTTACCCATGGTGAGGAAGCGACCCTCGAAGACCCTTATTGTCTTCAGTTCTTTGGATGACACTTTTTGGACAAGCCACGCCACTAACTCACCATGGTGTGACAATACATGAGTCACTCTCTGTTAGTTAGGGTTCTAAGAGAGGCAGAGTTAAATTTATACAAACAAAGGGAATTTATCTGGAGGGCTTACAAGTTTGAAGAGAGAGGTAGTCCAAAATGGCTGAGTGCACGTGGGAGAGCTGGAGGGTCCGTTCGCGGCTCAGGCTTGTGCCACAAGGACACCAGTCTGAGACTGCAGGGCAGTCAGTGTGAGCCTGCCATGGATGGCCGTTCTGAAAGCAAGGCAAAGGCCGGAGAATCTGCTATGGAGATCTGAGAAGTGAACAGCAAGCGCGCAAGCAGAAGCAAGCCGAAGTCTCAAGACTCAACGCAGAGCAGAGCTTTCTTAGGAAGAGGCCGCAACAATGCTTCTTCCTTCCTTCCTTTACTCAGTCCAAGCCAGTTGGGTGCCCTCCCCCACTTCCTGACCCTCAGCTGAACACACCCGGACAGTTATTCCGGACATTCCCAGATGCAACAAGTTGACGCTATTTCTCCAACTGCTGGCCACACACTCCATAGTGAACCTTTACCACTGACTTTTTCCTACGGTCCCCATTTTCTTATTTTGCTCTAAGTAAACAGCTAGGCACTTAGGGAAAGGGAAACTGTAGTCTCAGGGAGGGAGGAACCACTCTTGCCCTTTGTTCCTCTGTTTCTAAATTGGCCTTTCAGCTCAATGGAGGAAATCTCAAACCCATGGCTCAGCAGTAGGTGGAGCCATTGTCCCTGAGCCACGATACAGATTCCTCTATAGAAAGGTTTAAGAGACCAGTTTACGTGACTCCAAACTGAGTTTTATAGTAAGTGGGAACATAGTCAATCATTGAAGCAACTAATTGCCATTGTTGCCTGGCCCTCAGGGGCCTGCCCTTCCTTTTCGTGATCTCCCTTCAGAGCCCTGTGGCTGCATTGGTAGCTGAGCTCCAATTCAAATACAAGATCATTTCAACTGGCTCAGGACAAAGGAGGCTAAAGGTCCAGTCAGAAACACCCATGAGGAGAGAGATGGGTGACATATCGGTGAGAGCAGACATTTTGGCTGGCCTATCTCCTTGACATTTTCCAGACTGCAGCCACTAAGAGATAAGAATTCACAGGTAGTTGAGGGCATCCTCATGAGAATGACTCAGAAGGCTCTTGGGGGTCCTTCTAGAAAACTTTTGTGACTCTATTCTCAGAATCCTTCCAGGATGACTCAGCTACCTAGACTAGACCTTTTTTTATTTGTTGTTGTTGTTGTTTCTGCTTGGAAAACTCTTGGAGCCATGAGATACAGTTTTTTAAGTTGGTCCTGCTATGATTTGGACCTGGACTGTCCCCTGAACGCCTCGTGTACCTGGATGTAGCGGAATAACTGTGGTACCCTGTATTATTGGGAAGGGAAACCTATCTGAAAGGGGTTGACGCTTGGGGTTTGACCTGGAGAGTTTGTGTCAATTTGTTCAGACTGGGGGGTTGGTGCCCAGGGCAGAACTTCCAGGTGTACATTGTCCATTTGTGGGTGAGGAAGGGAGGGAGGGAGGGGTATCCACGCTGGATGTGGGAATCCCACCTGGCAGCTTGAAATAATGAAAGGAAGGAAGAAGAAACATGGTTACCGCTTCTTCCTGGGAAAGCTCTGGCTTTGCCTGAGTCTCCAGATATCAAGTTGCTCCTGCTTCCCTTTGCTTCTATCTACAAAGGAATGAGCAGCTCTCCAGCCTCTGCCACATCCTTCCACTGTGCATGGCTGCCCGTGAACAGACTGCGTGAGACCTTCTGAAACTGTGAGCTAAATAAATCTTTCCTCCCTTAATTTGTGTATGTCAGGTATTTTGTCCCAGCAACGAATAAGTAACTAAGATAAGCCCCTACCTGAAGAATGCCACTGGTGTCCATGAGGAGATGGGAGTGAGCACATCTAGCAGCCTCCCCACAAAAAAAAAAAAAAAAAAAGAGAGAGAGAGAACTTACCCTAGGCCCAAAAAACTCACACCCAGAGAAACAAAAGTATCCCTGGGACATCTGGCCTCCCAATCCTATCCCACCTGTTGAGCAACATTTCATTTCCATAACCTTTCACCTAGCTTATTGTCAATGGGATCCCAACTTCGTCTTTTAAGAATGGATTGGATGGAGTTATAATTTAATCATTTTTTCCTTGGGCCAGATGTGAATGGCTTTATTGTTCTTGAACTGACAGATATTTTGATCCCCCTCATCTGAGTATTCTAACCTCTTAGCCAACCTTGGACTTTCTGCCTATTCTGGGCTGGGACTGGCGTGGACTTCCTTCCTTGGCATAATTTTCACTAGCCCTAGCAGGAGTTCCAAATACTTTGCTTCTAAATAAATTTGGAGGACCCAACTTGAGGACTTTCAGGAGTGACTCTGGGTGGCTCCCTGACACCACAGTCTGACCACGTCTGCAGATGCAGAGCCCACAACTTTCCCAGTGTTGTGGGCCCAGCAGGAGGGAAGGCACCCAGGCAGGCACCCCATCACGAGATGGTCCGATTTCAAGGAAGAGTAAAGAGCTCAAAGGGACACCTCTCTCTCCTGATGTCTTGCAGAGGAGTAACGAAGGAGGAGTGCAGGAGTGCCACGGGAGACACTTCCCTGGGTTGCATCCTCAGAAACTGGGGGAATTTGCCCCACAGAAATTAAAGCTTCTTCTGTACGAAGGCCTTTTCTCAGTACCCACTAGGGCAGAAAGGACCTCCAGAGAGGAATGCAAATTACAACACCCTTCTCCACTTGGAAGTATGTTGTAAAAGAGAAGGAAAATGGACAGAGTCGCGTGCAGCTCTTTTTTTACATTGGGAGATAATTTAAAGAGAGAAGAAACTACACAAAATGTCTTTGGAACCTGGAACTCTCACTGGTAACCTACTAAAGCCTTCAAATTCTGTTTTCTCTAATTTGGATATAAAGAAGGACAGAGAGGGGAAAGGAAGTCAGTACAGAAAAAATGTGGAATTTCTTGCGGCACGAGGACACAACCCTCTGGCTCTTTTCCCAAGGATGTTATTTAACTGTCATTATCTGTCAGCAAACAGGCAGACACGGAAGAGAAACTGCCCTAATGAAGCCTTGCCCGCCCAAGTCACCTTGCCCTGAATATAACAGGTCAGGACCCTGGAGGACGAAAGGACCCCTGGTCTGGAGCCCTAATTGTTGTCACTGGAATGAGGAGGCTCCAGCCTCCAGTTGGCTCCCAGCCTAGTCATCCTCAGCAGGACAGAGCCCCAGGCAAGGTTGTGTTTGCCAATAAACACAAGCTTCCTCCTCTTCAGCAAGGCTTCTTGTTTTTGTTCTTACCTTTTTTTTTTTTTTTTTTTTTTTTCCAGGCAATTGGCTTTTAACCCGTACTGGGTTAGGTGTATCAGAGGAATTCCAGTAACACTTTTCTCCTTCTCCATGTTGTTTATGAGATAAATTTCTCCTTCCTCAGTTACTTTCTGGCAATGCCTAAATGTCCAGGCCCCGTGTTTTTGGATAGGCTTTAAGTGGACTTACATGACCTAGTTTTGACAAATGAGGCTATTATACAGTTTGTGGATCGTCTTATTTGTTCTCTTTCTCTAACAGAGACCTGGGTTCATTTAGTTCAGCCTCTAAATTCCTGGTTGACAGGAGATACTGACTCTCAAAGTCTAAGGCTGGATTACTCCCCCAGTGAGTTTATTATTTAGAGTTTATTGTAACCCCAGGACATTGAGCTGTTTCAGACAGGCCCTCCAAGCCCAAGCAGCCTCTAACACTGAAAGACAAGAGTGTTTGCCTAGGCTTAACTGATCACTGTCAGCAATAAATCCCCCAGTGCTTCCTAATGGCTAAGCCCTTACTTGAGTTTCTAAAGTAAAATAAAAGATGAAATTTCCTTTTCCTGGGAGCAGAAACAACAGCCTATGGTAAATTAAAATCCCCTCTCCTCAAAACCTCGAGGCTTTGTCGCAACTTGATAAGCAGGTAAAACGTGAGCATGCCAGGGTGGCCCTGAGAGTCCTTATCCAGGCCTGGAGCCTGTTCAGAGGCCGGTGAGGTACTGATCAAGGTGGCTGGACACTGTAGCCCAGGGAGAGCTAAGCAGCACCAGAGCAATAGCTGCTTCTGTTTTTTTAGTGGAAGAATTCCTTCAGATGGCTGTGGTACTCCCACTGTCTGCCCACAGTCCTCATCAAGCAACTGTTCTGTTAGAATTTGAAAGATATCATCTCCATTCTGCTGCTTCGCTTTCCTCCCCTGAGCTCAGCCTTCCTGGTGAGACACTGGGGTTATCCGTGGTTGTTTCAATATTGTTAATAACAGACTTGTGCTAATCAGTTATGCTTACAGAAACTTACAAGATCAGCATCTCAATAACTCAGGTGTAATCTAATTACTTATGGTGGTGCCTACTGAAGATATGGTGAATGATGAGCTGGTCAGGCTACTGTCTCTCTTACAAGTTCTACTGAGACCAGCCTTTGCCTGCAAGGACATTGGGCAACAGGACAGTCAACATGTTGACAATGGGTTGACTCTAGATTGACATGTAACCCAACTGACTATTTTGACTCATACTGTAGAACCCAGTAAAAACAGACTGGTTTCAAATATGATTTTGTTTTGTAGTGCTCCACGGTCATGGGGATATTTGAAAAGCAAATGCAGCAAAAATATCCAGTAAGTAGAAAAGAGGAGTTGTGAAGAAAGATATGGGTATGAGGATATTTTTGGTAAAAGATAATGAAGACAAAAGAGAATATTTTGGATAAGAAAGAATTTTCATATGGTGAGATATGGCCTACTTGAGTGGGAAAAAAAACGATGAAGAGAAAAATAGGGCACATGTAAGTTACAGAAAGTTCAATTTAGAAAATTACTATGTGTAACTATTCTGCTTCTTTGGTTCTTGCTGATTTTGTGACTTAAGAGTTGTTCTGTTTTGACCTCTTTGTTGCTCACAAGTGGCTAAAGGATGTAATGCTGACTGCAAATCCTTAGTTACTCCCTCTTCAAATAGGAATTGGATAATACCTCAAGTATTTGTTCAGAAAGAGTAACTCCAGTGAGATGCACAATGTGGGGGTGGTGTTGTGTATGTATGCGTGGGCTACTTTTTTGTCATCCCAGTTCCAGGAATTTGGTGTTTCCATCATTGTCAAGTCAAACCATGCAAGGGAGAAGAACAGCCTAGAGAGATTCATCATCCTAGAAAAGCCACTTGAAAACCTGAAATATTGGTCCAAGCACACTTCAATCCAGTAAACACCTAGCCATCTCTGCCCCACCATTTGATAGAGAAATTACCTATACTTTGAGTTTGTTTGGTTTTTTTTCCTCTCCCCAGATGGACCTGTGTGCTCCTATTCTGGGACTCATCACTATGGTGTGACTGGTACTTCTCTTTGGGCCATGTGCTCTTAGCCTAGTAATAAAATTTGTTTCTTCCCACCTAGAGGCAATCAAATTCCAAAAGATGATTCCGATAGAACCAATGATGAACATGTATTCCAGCTTCTACCGGATACCTAGGTGGCTCATGGTTACCTTCGTAAAAACACCCTATGGCAGCTGGAAGTAGCCAGGGTGATCATCATCCTTATACCTCAGAGCAATTAGAGTTTCCTACTGCAGCGGGGGTGGGGGTGGGGTGGGGGTGGACTGAGGTAGTGGGCATATAGGCAGCTAGGGAGAAGGAATCTCAGAACAAAGAATTTATAGGCACACAAGACAACATCTGACTATAACCATCACGCCCTGAAACAGCTTGCAGTTGGCTGCTCTCTAGAACTATTTATAGTCAAATCATGTTACAGGTCAACAAGGGCAATAAGGGTAGAGGCCTGCAAGGATGGGGGGCCTGAGCAACCGGGATGGTCAGTAAAAGGAATGCTTATTCATCCAGTATCAAAGCCCCCAGAAAAGGAGCCTCACTGGCAACTCACTCGGGGATCCTTTATGGCTAGCAAAAGACTATGCTCCTCTTTCTAGTAAACTGCTCATTTTACAGCTTGCCTCTTTTGTCCACAGTTTCATTACTTGGCATTGTGTAATACGTCCCCAACTTGGGGAATTAGTGCCTACCCGTATCACTTTTTGACCTCGTTTTTACCTGCCTTCTTACCTGCCCCTCTCACCCTCAGTCTCTCCCTTTCCAAGCAGTCCATCTCCCCACTTCCTACCCTCTTTTTCATTAAGATCTTTTTATACATGTAATTACAGAAGTCTCATGACACACACCATGTCATCCTTAATCTTTTGAGTCTGGTCCATTTCACTGAGCATTAGTAATTCAAGATGCAAAATTATTCTTTTTATTAGTACTTGTGATACATGATAAGAATTAGCTTGAGAAATCGGTGCATGTACATACTGCATCTTGATCATTTTTACTTCCTTTCCCTTTCCCACCTCCTCACCAACCTCCTGCATCATCTGTCCCTCTCCACAAAGTCTGTCTTCCTAGTCCATCTCTCCTTTATTTTGCTCTTTTACCTTTTTATACTTTGGTTTTCTCACACTAGAGAGGCCATGCAATATGTAACTTTCAGTCTCAGATTCATTTTGCTAAGGATGATGGTCTCAAGGTGTATCCATTTTCCTACAAATGACTCAAATTTATCTTTCTTTATGGCAAAGTAATACTCTGTTGTGTAAATACGTCATTTCTTCTTCTATTCATCTATTAAAAATTGTATACACTAATATAAGTAACTTTATGGCTAAAATGGCTACTGATTATCTATGCCTACAATGAGTTGCAACTGTTTTATAGCCTCAGTGTTGATGGCTTCTTATAGATCAAGGCAATGGATGCTAAATTTGGGGGTAACTGCAGCAGTTTCTTAAGATAAGCAATAATAAATGTTGCCACCTCAATTGACTTCCTTTCATAAAAGACTGCTCAGTGCATGACACTGTTTTGTAGCATTTTACCCACAGTAGAATGTCTTTCAGTATTAGAATCAAACCTCTCACACCCCACCAGGGCTCTACGAAATAAGTACATGTAATATTCTAAATACTTTGTTGTCATTTTAACAATGTTCATAGAATCTTACTAGTAACGGATTACAATTTAAGAAACTACATCTTTTTTTTTTTTTTTTTTTTTTGATACAGAGTCTCGCTTGTCCTCAACTCACTATGTAGCCACAATGGCCTCAAACTCACAGCAATTCTCCTGCCTCAGTCTCCCAGTGCTGGAATTACAGGTATGTGCCACCACATCCAGCTTATTTGGTGCTGGGGAAATCAAACTCCAGGCCTTGAGCTTTCTAGGCAAATGCTCGAACTGCGGAGCCATTCCTCTGGCCCCTATTCACTACAATTTTACAAGACTGCAGTGGCTCCATTCCAGTTGCAGGTCTCTCACTGTTTCTCTGATCTCTGCCGTCAATTCTCCCGCGGAAATCTCGACCCTCTCAGCATCATCCATGAGGGCCGGAATCAACTTCTTCCAAACTCTTGTTAATATTGATATTTTGACCTCCTTCCATAAATAACAAACGTTCTTTATGGCACTTAGTATGATGAGTCTTTCCCAGAAGGTTTTTAGTGTAATTTGCCCAAATTCATCAAAGGAATGAATCTCTATGGGAGCTTCAGTTTAACGAAGTCTATTTCTTAAATAATAAGATTTGAATGTCAAAATCACTCTTTGATTCATAGAGTGCATAATAGTGTTGCATGAGCAGGCATGGACCCAACATTTATCCATTAATCTCTTTGTACTTCTCCATCAAAATGCTTGGGTGGCCATGTCAATGAGCAATAATATTTTGGAAGGAATCTTTTTTTGCTGAGCAGCAGGTCTCAATAGTAGGTTTAAAATATTCAGTAAACTGTGTTGTAAACAGATGTCCTGTCATCCAGGCTTTATTGGTTCATTTATAGAGCATAGCAGAGTAAATTTAGTAGGATTCTTAGGAGCCCCAGTAGTTTTGGACTTTAAGTGGGTACTGGCTTCAAATTAAAGTCACCAGTTGCATTAACCCCTGACAGGAGAGCCAGCCTGCCCTCTGAAGCCAAGCATTAGCGTTTGCTCTGAACCATCAAGGTCCTAATAGCATCTTCCTCCAGTAAGATTAGCTCATTTACAGTCTACTGACATGGCAATCCACTGTTTACTCTAGCCACTGCATTCCATGATTTTACTTAAATCTGGATAACTTACTGCAGCACTTCTTAATATTGCACACAGCCGTTCCAGAGACATGGTCTCCCCTTACCTCTTACAAGTCAACTTCTGCTAGTTTCAAACTCGTTTTCTGTGTTTTCCCTCCCTCCGTGAACCTCTGTATACCCGAAGAGTTGGGCCTAGCTCTCAGTTAAGCTTTGACCTAAGGGATACTGAGACTAACTTGATTTTCTATCCATGCCACGAATCCTTATCTCAGCAATGGCTCTGTTTCACTTCATTACAGTTTGTGCACTCTCTAGAGCAACACTTACCTTTCTTCAACAGCTTTTCTTGGCATTCACAACTTGACTAACTTGCACAAGATTAGAGCTAAATGCTAGTTTCCCATGTCTTCCTTACCATGCCTACTTGTTTCTAGTTTTTGAAGAATTATGTAACTCGATTTTACTTGAGTACTTAAGGATCCTGGTTGGCTTATTAGCTTAATTGGAATACGATTGCCTCAGACAATAAAAGTGGTCCCTGGAACAGTCAGAAAAATATAACATTATTTGATTAAATTCACCATCTCATATATATATATATATATATACCATTCATGGAGTATTTAAGCAGGGAAATACGCTGTTAGGGCCACTGCATTGCATATTGAGAGATTTACAATTGCAGGGCACTAGGTCAGAGAGAAATTGCACATGGAGGTAGAAGGAAGAGGGGAGGGAAAGCACCACCACACCAAAAACAGCAATTAGGAATTACAGGGGAAGAGGGCTGGAGAGTCTTTGCATTCGTGTTCCAACTTTCTTGTAAGCTTGAAACTGTTCAAAATTGGGATAAAATATAGAAATAATCGTGAGTTATAAAAAGCCAAATTCCTACTGACTGTGAACAAGGGAAAAAGATAGAAAGAGGGCATTTTAAAAGACTTTATTCAAATATACTTGGTAATTTTGATAAACAGTTTTTCAAAAGGCATCCTATTAGATGTTGGAGTATGAAATCTAAATAATCTGCCACCTATTAAAGCATTTGAATGTGCTACTTAAAAATCTTCCTATGTAGAGAACACTAGGACAGGATGATTTACGTGTGTTTACCTCCTGAGCTTACTGAAGAAGCGTGACACATAAGAGGATGAACTGTATGTTACCACCCATATAAAACATACAAGAACAGACAAAAGGAAACAATGCTGTGAGAAGCCAAAATGACGGGAGACAGAAGGGTGTTTCTAGGGTGCTCTGTTTCTTATGCTGGTTATTACAGGTACATGGAGCTCGCAAAAATTCACAGAACTCAGCACTCGTCATGCTGCTGTGAACGCAAGAAAAAACTCTTCAAGCAAAACAAATGGAGGCCATTCTGTTAAGCGAAATAGGCCAAGCACAGAAAGACGAGTATCACGTGATTTCATTCATACGTAAAATGAAAAACGTTGATTGCAAAAAAGTTTGGGGTCAGACTGGTGGTTGCCTGAGGCTGGGGAAGAAGAAATGAATAAAGGTTGATTAATGAGCTCAAGTTATGAACTTACGATATGCTTTTGAGCAGCGGGGAGACTACAGAAAACAGTCGGGTGCTCTGTGTTTCCAAAAGCTAAGGATTCTGAATAAATTCACCACAAAGATGTGATTAATGTTTGAGGAGTTAAGTGTGTCTAGTCCTCCTCCAACATTATAAACATATCAAACAAATCACATGCTACCCCAGTAATATATGAAGTTGTCATGTACAAGTTAAAAAATAAGTTTAATAAAAATTCAAATAAAGTGACACTCTATCTCAAAAAATTACAACAAAACCAAAACATAAGAAAACTTAATGAGCTGCTGATATTTTTACTCTCGCTTAGAGACATAAATCTTATCCCTAGTCTTTGCATTCAACGATTCTAGATCCCAGCAATCAGTTTTGACTGCATTCTGTCCCTCTGGCCCTGCTGTAAAGGGCTGAGTCTGGGACAATGATAAACAACAACTTCTGGGTATGGAAATATAACCATAATCTGCTTCAAGACCCCCAGCTGTTTCCCAGGGGCACTATCACAACAAATACCTTTGTCCCCTAAGTGCTGAGGAATGGCCTGAGGCAGTTCATTTGTCCCACCACATCCTGTTTCTAAATTTTCATGGAAAATGGCTCATAACTTTCTCAGCCACAGATCCCTTTGGAGCTGTGAGGAAGCCTTTCTCAAAATAATGCTTTTATGCATAGAAAATGAAATGTATAAGGTCTAGAAAACTATATTGTGATATTATTATAAAATATTTAAAATATTGGTGATGTTGCATATTTATTTATAAAATTAATATTTAAGATACTAAAATTCAATATGTAGTAGTGAATCTATTAACATTTTAAAAGTAGTTTTAAATGTAGATGATGTTTTGAGGAACAACTGTACTGTAATATAAAAGATCTATGAATTCTATTGACAGAATTTAAAGTTTTGTCTATTAGTTTGTTTTACATTTATAATTAAAAATACCAAATTTCAGCTACAGGTTCATGAAGACAGAGATGTACAATCATCCTTTGTTATCCATGGGGGGCTATTTCTATGATTACCATGAGTGTTCAAGTTCCTCACGTAAATGTCATGGCGGGTTGGAGGAATAGCACAGTGATTACAGTGCCTTCCTAGCAAGGGCAAGTTCATGGGTTCCATTTTCCAGAACCACATAAACTGGGCATGGTGGCTAATGCCAGTAATCCCAGCATTCGGGAAGCTGAGGCAGGAGGATTGCTGTGAGTTGGAGTCCAGCCTGGGCTATGTAGTGAGTTCAAGACCAGCCTGGACTACAAAGAGAAACTGTCTCAAAAAAAAAAAAAAAAAAAAGTGAAAAGTCATTGTGATTGCCTATCAGTTCCAATATACTTTCAATCACCTCTTCATTATTTATAATACCAAACACAATATATAAGCAATTATATATTGTTGGGGAATAATGAAAAGATAAAAAGTCAGTGCATGTCTATTAGAATTGCATTTTTCCCAGTATTTTTCAACCTGTAGCTTGTTGAGTCCATGGATTCAGGACTTGCAGATGAGAAGGCAAGCTGTCCTTTTTCCCCTTCTGCACGTACACAGTTGTCCTGAATTTTATCAACAGTCTCAAAGCCCCTTGGATCTATAGTGACTAGATAAAGAACTTGCTAGGAGCACATCCGCAGCTCAGAGGCAGAGATTTTTCCGGAGCTACAAGTGTGAACAGCTTCCTATCTCTGCTGCTCCTACGGTAAACATACTAGTTCTTCCTGATTCCCTATCCTCTGCCAGCCCTTTAGTAATTATTCCCTTTAAAGTAAGCCATCTTCCAATTATTGTAACATAAGTGGCCATCTGCGTTCCTTGTGACGTGCTAGTATTGCATGTCTACTAGGGGAGAGATAAGTTGTTCACATACAGCCACCCATTTACTCAAAAACTATAGGAACTGGCTGACATTAGTAAGTTCAGATTATTTGCATAGGTCACACAGCTAGTAAATAATGTTAGCTGAGAGTAAAACCAAGCAGCCCAGACCAGAGACTTTACTCGTAACCAGTGTACTACCAAGTTGCTCAAATGAGCGATTTAGCGTGCAATATGTGAACCTTACAGCATGAACAATGACTGGCCAGTAAACTCGAATCAGCATGGTTATCTCAACACTCTAAGGCTGAGACACGAAAGTTTCAACATGACTCCATTTTTTTTTTTTTAGACAGAGTCCTGGTCTGTGGTCCAGGTTGGTCCTGAACTCACTATGGAGCCCAAACTGGCCTTGGACTCATGGCAATCCTCCTGTCTCAGCCTCCCCAGTGCTGGGATTACAGGTGTATGCCACCATACCCGGCTTATGTGGTGCTGGGGAATCGAACTCAGATTTTTAGCGCTTGACTTAGTGCTTGCTAGACAGGTGCTTTAACCACTGAGCCATTCCTCCAGCCCTAAAATGACTCCATTTTATGTGCACTTAAAAATAAATATAAAAAACTAAATTTAGATTGCTTATAGGTATGTGTGACAAAGTATAAAAATTAATCTAGATGTAAACTAAGTGTCACATAAGTTTTTACTTGTCAACAAAGAGGAAATGTCTAGGGAAGATAACAAAGGGGATTTTAGCTTTACTTGTAGTGATCTATTGGTTTAAAACAACAAAATAAGATTCATCTTGGAAAACAACTTAAAAAATTGGAAACTTCTGATTCTGTGTTATGAGTAAACAAATGTTTCCTGTATCATCCCTTAGACTAAATAAATACTTAAACGCTCAATTCATAAAAGCACACAGCAATAATATCAATGGAGTAAAAAACACAAAGGTGAATAGTAAACAAGAGATGTAGGTGTGAAAATTGGATGTGGAAAAAAACATTTAAAGTATTTTATAGGCTGGAGGAATAGCATGGCAGTCAAAGCACTTGCCTAACAAGCACAAGGTTCTGAGTTTGATCCCTCACTATCACATAGCCGGGTGTGGTGATGCACACCTGTGATCCTAGCATTTGGGAGGCTGAGAATAGAGCATCTGCTGTGTGTTTGAGGCCACCTGGACTCCATAGTGGATTCAGGACCAGCCTGGACTACAGAGGCTGGTCTGACACCCTGTCTCAAAATATAAAGTATGTTGGCATGGTGGGGGGACACGAGACCAAAGGTAGATTGCTGAAGAGAGACCAGGCCATGGTTGTACAATATAATAACTGAAAATGAACCGGAAAGGAGGGAGGGAGAGAGGTAGGTGATGCAGAGGAAAGAGAAGGGTTATCCAAAGGGGCAAGGCCTAGTAGCAGCAAGTGAGCAAATACATGTCTAATGACAGAAATTCGAGGAAGTTAATCTGTACAAGACTGACACCACGCCTTCTGGTCAGACATGCAGCAAGGTTTGAGACGACTATGTGGCATGGCTGTTTTAGCGTGTGGAGAAAAGAATTTTCCAGACCGGTCTAGAATGGAAGGGCAGGATCAAATACACATGAAATTATTTTTCCCCAATTTAATTGGAGCCTATCGGCCCTGTGAGACAAGCTGGGTGATTTTCCTTAAGAATATTCAGCTACTTGGTGAGATTACTCCTCGGCTTTGCCATGGGAACTGGCTGGAGGAAGCCAAAGTCAAGAGACTCCAGAGAGTCTGCGATAGTCAAGAGACTCCAGAGAGTCTGTGAAAGAGGAATCCCCCGAGCTCCGTGGAGTCCAATCCGAGGAGGAGGCAAGCTGAGGAGAAGTGTGAGTCAGGCTGATGGCAAAGCACAGTTCAACAGATTCGCTACTTTGTGAAGTCAATTATTATCTTCTTCTATTAGCATGTATTGGTAATACCTAATAATAAGAGTCAGCTTGAGAAATTGATATATTTACATATTATGTCTTGGTCATTTTTCTTGCCTTTCTCCTTCCCACACCCTCATCCTCCCACTTTCCTTTTCCTTTCCCACAAAGTCTGTATTTTCCTCCTTTTTCCATTTCCCTTTCACTTGTTTATGGTTTGGCTCTCTCATTAGAGAAGCCATGAAATGTTCAACCTCCTGTGTTTGATTCACTTTACTAAGTCTTTACTAAGTCTGAAGGCACATCCCTACAAGTGACTCAAATTTACCTTTCTTTATGGTGCAGCAGTACTCTATTATGGGAATATACCATATCTTCTTCCTCTATTCATGTGCTGATGGACATATCAGCTGATAGCTATTATTAGGCGAGCTGATATAAACATGGCTATGCATGTATCTCTTACATGATGATTTCAATTCTTTTGGGGAAACACCCAGAAGATGTATAGCTGGGTCAAATGGGATCCTTATTCTCAGTTTCTTGAGGAATATTCAAAGGATTATTTGAATAGATTGACTTGATCAATCTAATCTCAAGATGTTGTCAGAAAGAGGAAGGTTTATATTTGAGACTGTGATGAGGTAGTTTTTAGAAAAGACAAAATTCTGAGTGAGTGCTCACTGGAGAGAAACAAAGTTGACTAGAAGTGACTTTTTAAAAATCTACTAGAGAAAATACTAATGGAGGGAGGTTCAACTGGACCTTCCCCTGGGTGCTGATGGCACACTGAATGGACGATTGCACTACTGTCACTGCAGCTGTTGGAGAATAAGGAGGAAGAGACCAAAGGGAGGAGTTTGTTTTGCTTTATTTAGTGTCAGCCACCAGTTAAAGAAGACAGCAGCACATAGGCCCTCCAGTCTCAGACAATAGCCACATGGTGCCAACAGCCTCTTTTTCTGTTTTCTGTAATCTGTCTTTAGTTTGTGGCTCCGTCATCGCGATTCCTGCTCCGTGGTTACCAAAATCCAGTCAAGTTAATATCATACTCAGAAGAGAAGAGAGAAACAAAAGTAGGAAAAGGCTATGTCTCCCATCTTTTCAATTTCTGGCAAATTCTGCCCAATCATT
Organism: Ctenodactylus gundi; assembly: GCA_004027205.1. NCBI lineage: Eukaryota > Metazoa > Chordata > Mammalia > Rodentia > Ctenodactylidae > Ctenodactylus > Ctenodactylus gundi. The sequence continues at coordinate 30,022 of PVKB01003796.1, forward strand.
TCTGCTTTTATCATGCTAGTTGAAACCTTGGATTTGGTGAGTCCCAGTTATGAGGGTGAATTAACTTTTTAATAAGCTAGATATATGTACAAAATTTGTTTTCTGTTTTGGAAAAAATACAGAGCAAGCAGTACAGAGGCAACTGGAAGTATTTACTATCTGTCATAATCAGAGGATCTGAGTCTTGAAAGATAAACTGATTTTGTAAAAACAAAAAGGTTTATTAATCTAGACATGACAATTTACAGCAAAGAGGTGTGTTCAATTACCCCTTAGTCCTGCAATTCATAGGATATGAGGAAACAATATTGAACCCTGAGTTCAACTTCAGTTAAGTCCAAGAACTGATAAAAATAGTAACACAAGAAAAAGACAGGGAAGAAAAACTAATTTATAAAGGCAAAGACACTGGAGAGCTAGTGATACAGATGTGAAAGAAAAAGGTATTAAATCAGAAAAGTAAGGTGTTAGCAATCAGTCAGCGGGTGGTGTTTGCTTCTGAAGTAAGCAAGGGCTGTTTGAATCATTTTCTTTTGAAATAACAAAATGCCCAATGCTGGGTGCTTTATAACAAACAAAGGTTGATTTTTCACTCGAGGTTCCGGAGACTAGAATGTCCAAATCGAGCAGCCACGTCTGCAGAGGGCCTCCTGGTACTTTGACTCATAGTGGGCACACAGGAGAGAGGAAAAGATTCTCCTTGTGACAACCACTGTCTCAAACTAACTCAATCCTGCGAGAGCAAGAATTCACTCACACAAAAAAGAACATTCACCCCCTCACAAGAACTTCACTGCCACGACGCAGATACCTCCTGGTGGCCCCGATATCCACACCACGGTGTTGGGGGACAAGCTTCAACATGGGCTCTTGGGAGAGCAAACCATATTTAAACCATAGCAGGAGCACAGTGATGAGTTGACCGGTAATAGTATTCACAGGATCATGCGGAGAGGGTGTTGGGGCTGTGGACTAGCTGCACAGGTTAGCAGCTCTCAGGACTGGTATCTGCTCTAGTCACGTGCAGACCTACAGGAGCTAAGAGGAGGCCCACTGTCCAGGCTTCACTGAAGGTAAGATGTTGGGTGTCCATGACAGGGACTGCCAGCGCAAGTGTGCACATTGCATTGTGCATGACAGCACATGACCAAGAAAAGAGACCAGGAGCTAAAATGCACCCAGGGCTCCCCTGACCAAGCCACACGCTTAGGTATTCATCCACCTGGAAAGGCCCTTCTTTTCTAACACACACTAAGGCAGTATCCCCGGGCAACGTTATGATACTTGGAGACACTGCCACTCGTTTAATTAACATTTCAGCTACAGACATTTACTGATACAAGCACTGTATCTAACATGCTCTGGCGAACTCAAAGGCAAGTAACATGTTTCTCACTGAGCCTCAAGGAGTTAGCACACGCTAATTTAAAAAAAAACACACATACACACAGCCTAAAGCTTCCCACTTCAAAGAAGCCTAGCATGTCAGGAATGGAAGAAACGTAGAGATCCCCCATTCAAATTCTTCATTCAGATGTGAAGGTGAAACAAAATTATGAACAAGATGGAGATTCAAGATGGAAAGACTAATCCTCTCCAAAAATCCCGCCCACTTTGTTATTCGGTGGAAAGGGAATTAGACCCTTTCTGGCTCAGAAAGCTCAAGAAAGACTTTGTTTGGAAAATGTCCTCCAGTGCTATGATGGATAGTACTATGAAGCAAAAACACAGACTTACAGAATGTTCCTCCAGCAGAAATTGTTTGTCACGGGAGGATGCAGTTCTCCAGGGAAAAGGACAGCCTTTTCAGCAGCCACCGCTGACCCTGAGAATAAACACCACATTAGGATAATTGTAGGAGCACAGCAGCTCTGACGGTACTGTCGATGGTCTGTTCCCGTTGGAGACTGGGGAGGACTCTGTTTCTGGGTCTTCTAGAGGTCAGAAGCATAGCATCTGGGCCCAACACCATCCCAGTAGTGAGAGGCATCTAGACCCACCATCATCCTGCCTCTCCTATAGCCTACGTGGTAAGGTGTCTGGTGACAATCATTTGCTCTGCATCTGAATGGTGTTTAGCTACAGTAAGACCATCCCCATGAGAAAGCTCTACCAAAAGATTCCATAATGCAGCAGAAAGTAAGTTTTCCAGTCATAATTCTTCCATGAGAATCCTTCCGAAGCTTCCATGGCTTTCTCTCTGTCCCTGCTAAGACTGTGAGGCCGCCAAAGAGGCCCTCTCGCCACCTGTGTCTTCACCGTAGACATCTTTTACACTCATCAGTCATTTTCTCCCTTTCTGACTCAGAATGGACTGACGACTTCCCTGACCTCAGCCTGCCCACTCCAGTTGCCCAGTGGACATGCTCACAACTCATTCATGCTTGTCAACATGGCTATTAGCCTCATGGCTGCTTAAGCTACCATATCTTGTCTCTCTTTCCAATCACTTTTACAAAATCTCTGCTCATTGTTTCTACTTCCTCAACAGCCGTCACTAACAAGTGTCCCACAGCTGGGGCTCTCCGTGCCCACAGTTTTTCTGATACGGCTCCCTTCAAGCCATCCCCAGTCCTCTGGCTTGCGTAAGCCCAAGATCAAGTGCTCCCCTCTCATTTGGCTGCTGACCTAGGCACGATTTTCTCTATCGCTGTGTTCTCTGACTGACCTCTTGTTAACTCTACACCATGAGAGCTCGCTGATTTTGTTAGTGTTGTTGTTTCAGTTAGTTTTATTGTTGATTTCCCAGGAGATTTAGGGCTTCTAACATGTCCTTTGCAGAAAGGTATTTTTGTGCTGGAAGACAAGCACAATGGTTAAAAGACTCAGGAGGCTGAGACAGGAGGGTAGTGGTGAGTTCAAGGCCATCCCGGGCTCTACAGTGAGCTTAGGACCAGTCTGAGCTACAGAGAAAGATCCTAAACAAATAAGGAAAAAGAAAACAGGAACGAGAGAGCTGTAGGTGAGCTCAGCGGTAGAGCGTTTGCGTGCCGTACACTAGTTCCTAGTGCTCGGTTCACTAGCACTGAAAAAATAAGAAGTTAGAAAGTTTCCCTTTATTTTTAATTTGTTGAGATATTTATAGAGAATTGCAAGTATAGAGTTTTAGAAGGGCTCATTGACTGTCTTTCTAAAATATTTTTGGCCTTCTGATTTATTTGCTTTTGCTATTTCTTCTTCGACCTCGTGCTGTTTAAATTTTTGAACATAAAAGCATCCCTTTTAATGATCTGTAGCTCTGCTGAAAATTATTTTGTTTTTAAATTTATTTGTACAGAGGCCTGAAGAGAAGTCTCATTTTAAAGACATTATTTTTCACCACTTTTTTCTTCTTTGTCATTTCTCGAGTCATTTACTTTTTCCCTTTCTCCTTTTCCAGTGCTTTGTGATTTTTCTTGCCCATTTAGGACCAAAGGCCATTGGTTGATGATGTAGCTCAGAGTGCTTTTCTAAGCATGCCCCAGGCCTTCGGCTCAATGCCCCAGCACCACATAAAAATTAGCTAGGTGTGGACGCGCAGAAGGACTGCCATGAGTCCCGCTCAGACTATGTAGTTGGTTCAGGACCAGCCTGAGCTACAGTGCGAGATGCTGTCTCAAAAAGCAAACAAAAGAACAAAAAGTCATAATTTGTTTACATGCTAGGTTTATTATTTCTCTCTTTACCTTACGAACGTATGCTTTAATATTATTTCATTGTTTCAGCTTTTTGTTTCCTCAATTGTTTTTATTTCAAAATTTATTTTAAATTTAACTGTGAAAGTACTAGGCACCATAATTTTATTTTTCAGATCACTAGGGTTATTTATAATAATTGGAGTAATGTAATATCTTATTATTTTATGCAGTCTGTATTTTAAATATTTATTTCTTTTTTCACTCAAACTTGTTTAATAGAATGTTTTTGAATTTCCAAAGGAAGGACCTTTTTGTCTACATTAACTATTTTAAATTTTATTTCATAATTATTGCATAAAATTGATTTTTAATCATCTTTTTGTCAGGGTCTTGCTCTGTATAGTCCAGGCTGGTCCTGAACTCACTATGTACCCCAGCTGCCCTTGAATTCATAGCGATTCTCCATTCTCAGTCTCCTGAATGTTAGGATTGTAGGACTGTACCCTAATGCCTGATAATGTTGTACTGGGGAATCTAATGCAAGCTTTGTGTGGGCAAGCACTCTTAACTTCTGTACTGTTCCTCCAGTCCCTGATATTTTTTTTCCTTGAGTCAGAGTCTTGCTCTATAGTCCAGACTGGTCACAACTCACTATGTAGACCTAGCTGGCTTCAAACTCCCAGCAATTCTCCTGTCTCAGCCTTCCAAGTGCTAGGATTATAGGCATGGCACATCCAGTTTACACCGTGCTGAACCCAGGGCCCAGAGCCCTGTGCTTGCTAGGCAAGTGCTCTAACCTCTGTGTTATGCCTCCAGTCCCGTGATTCTTATACTTAGTATAAAACTCAGTAAATTCCAAAGTAAACTACTATATGCTAATTTGGGGGTAAATATTCCCAGAGTAACAGACAAGATGTTATTATCTCTACTATCAGAGTACCGAGTTTGGCATTCATTCTTAGGTATTGCTTTTTGCTTGTCTGGTTTTGGTTTTCAGTCTTCACAATGATTTTGTGCCCTCTGTCTTGTGCTGAGATCTGTGTAGTAGTCTCTGATTATTGGTATATATCTTCTTCCATGCAAGTATAGTTAGAAATTTAATATTTCCACTGTGAGTTGTGGCTGTTAAACTTCAGAATAAAGCTGCCTTTGTTGTGTTTTAATGCTTTTGGGCATCATTTGTCTGATGTCAGCTTCACTTCTTTGGCATTATCTTTGTTTATAAACACTGTACTCTTGTTCGTTGTCTTTATTTTTAACCTTTTGAAAGAAATTTGTTTAAATATGTCCTTTGATTATAAAATATGGCCAGGCCTTAGTTTTAAGCCTAATTAAAACCTCTTTTTCCAGTAGGCAATTTGTATCTGTTCACATTTGTTGATACAGCTTGGTTTCAACTGTGTCACAATATTGTCCAGTTGTGAACATTATTTTCTATTTTCATTCTTTACAAAATATTTGCCCTTTAATCTCTAAGTTTTTAAATTTTTATGTTTAGGAGGGGTTTTATTTTTATTCTTATGATTAATTTTATACTTTAATTTTTTTGAGACAGTCTTGTTCTGTAGTCCAGGCTGGTCCTGAACTCATTATGTAGCCCAGGTTAACCTCAAATGCACTGCAATTCTCCTGCCTCAGTCTACTGAGTGCTGGCATTGCAGGTATGCACCACCAGGCCTGGCTTATGTGGTGCTGAGGAATCGAGCCCAGGGACTTGAGCAAGCATTCTAACTATCGAGCTACACCCCCAGACCCTGTACATATATATTTTCAATGACTTTCATCTCCACTTTTCTTATTTAACTTACTCTCTGATTATATCTCTAATCTACTATCTGTACAGCAATGATCTAATTCTACTGTTTCTGTCTTCCTTATAACCTCTTTAGTTTCACTATTTATACAAAGAAATCTTCATATCAATATCGAGAATCAAAAGAGCAAAACAGTAAAATTGCTTTACAATGAGAATAATAACAAATAAAAGAAAAACATTCCCATAGCCAGTATAACTGTGTATAGAAGCTCAAATTCACAAGTAACCAACAAAGGTGAAAGTTAAAACGTTATTTTTTTTGCCTGATCCTGGCAATGTTATATACTGGGGGAAAACGGAAGGGCGGTAGCATGACACACCTGTATGACGGGTCTCGTGTTGAGAACACTGCTGCCCTGGGCGTACCCAGTGTCATGTGCTATTGGACGTCTCTAGCAGTGGTGTAAGTCTCCAGACTTGGACTCGACTTACTCCCTTTCCCGGGGCTTCTGTCTGCAGTGCTGTGATCAGCTCTGCGGCTTCTGCCCTGTGCTTCTACAAGTTGCTAGTTGACCCTGAAGGAATTTTGTGTGACCTTCTGAAATTGCGATCTAAATAAATCTTTCCTCTCTGAAATTGGGGATATGGGGTATTTTGTTCCAGCCACGAATAAGTAACTAAGACAATACCCTCTTAACATACTTAGTGCCATTCTAAGAACTATTACGAAGGTAAAGGAAATAAAATAGTTCATGTTATTGTTAAAAGACTTCAAATTTATTTTACATGAGTAAGTTTTCTTCTTCTAGTGTGAAAAAAAAGATGACAGCCATCTTTCTGTCACATTTTAAGTGTGCAGGATGGGACAGCATTGGAAACTACAGAAACAGCTTTGTACAACAGACGTCAAACGATCTCCTTGCCTAACGCAAACTTTGTACTCCATCAGGGCAACTTCTTGATCCTTCCTCTCCGGACCCCTTTCCATGTCTGTGTTCTAAACTACTACTTCTTACATGTTGTCTGGCTTGCCCATCCTTATGGAATTTTTAACAACAAATATATGTTAGATTTCTTATTTATTTCCACCAAATTTTACATTTTAGGTTTTAGTCTATCTTTTGGTGTAATTTTGATTCTTGTTTTTCTTTTGCAGTATGGGGGATGAACCCAAGGCCTTCACACACTAAGCTATATCCACGGCTCTTTTTGTTTTTTATTATTTTGAGACAGGATCTCTCTAAATTACAAAGTTACCTAGGTCAGGTTCAAATGTGCAATCCTCCTGCTTCAGCCTCCTTTGTTGAGGCTACAGGGGTGTGCTACCACACACAGCTAGTTTTGATTTTTTTAGTAGTCTATCATATGAACTTTACTGAGATAGTCATAAACCTATTTTGCATTTGGGTATTTATCTATTTTGTTTATTTAAAACATGTCAGAATTCACTGAATTGACTTCATCTTGTTTGTTTGAGACAAGATCTCACTCTGTAGTCCAGACTGGCCCTGAACTCACTGTGTAGCCGGGGCTTGTCCTCGAATTCATGGCAATCTTGCTGCCTTAGCCTCTCAAGTGCTGAGATGACAGATGTGTGCCACCAGGCCCGGCTTGTGTGGTATTGGGGAATCAGACCCAGAGCTCGTGTTTTCTATGAAAGCACTCTAACAGCTGAGCTACTCCTCAAGCCCCCAAATTCATTTTACCCTGTCGGTTACATTAGGAGAGTTTTAGCCACTAACGTTTAGTGGGTAGAAGAAACAAGACAGGTAGAAAGGAGACAAAAAATCGTAATTTAAAAAAATTACACTTTTAAGAAGGCTGAAGCTCTGGATGGGCGTCACCCAAGGTTATTCTTGGCAGCTTGTTTACGCTTCTTCCTGGCCTCAAACACCCCAGGTCCCTTACAGTGGGTTTGAGCTCCTGAGTCGGCTCTGGGGACCCCTCGCATCCTGTCCTGTGAAGTATTTCTAGGCGACTGCAGCAGGACATTACTGAGACCATGGGGCTACCGCTTTGCTCAGCCTAGCTTTTCCTTTTTTTATGTTAGTAGGAGAGCCAGTAAGCAAGGAGGGTGGTGGAGTGTGAGGAATCCTTAGGCCTGCTGGGAACCCGCCCCTACCTAACAGGCTGTCAGCCTGGAAGGTCAGTGGGTGCAGGGAGGTGGGTGGTTTGTCCCAGGCCCGCGTCGGGGTTCTTGTGCTGTGGTGGCAGCTGCCGAGTTAGTTGTCTGACTTTCAGTCTTCCTGGATTTCAGGGCCACCTGCTTCCAAAAGCAACCCTCTAGGGTGTTACCCAGCTACTTACTTCACATCAGCTCAGCCCATTCCTCCTATCTGATTTTGTTTCTTATGATCAATTTAGCCTAAACTTTATCTCTGAATCTAACACAGTATGTGTTTTATAAGTGCCAAGCAGCAGCTCCAGAGTTTTAAAGTCTCTGTAAGTTTATTTTATTTTACATGTGAGTTCCCAGATGTGAAGACCTTTTGGAAAGACCTGAGCACAGCAATCCTGTGATGGTATTTCCCGCCTCCTCACCTACCGGGCAAGTGCGCGTAGTGCACATAGTGTTCATGCTTTCAGGTGCTATGGGCTGGGAACAAGGACAGTCGCTCCCTCTGGTTGTAACAGTGATAAGGAAAATGACTTCCGTAGTTCGCAGGGATGCTGGGAACAGTCCTAGCCTGTAAAACAGATAAAATAGTAAGGCTGATCATACTTAACGAAAGAGACAGTTATTCTCTGGTCACACTTGATATTTCAAAGTTTCCTAATGTTCAAAGAATTATAACAAGAATTAAGATTTATTGCTCCTACGTCAAGACTGGTGGTATAACTAGCCAGGCACAGGCCTGTAATCCCAGCACTTCAGGACAGGAGCCAGATAATGTACATTTTGCAAAAGGAGGGTCTCTAAAGAGGAAAATGTCCTCATGCTTTGAAGGAAAGCCATAGGGTCAATCAGGACTGTGACTCATCCAGGCAGATGGTAGAGCAAAGAAGCCCCTCACGTGGTTCTCAAAAGTAAGCCTTAGGAGCCTTAACAGACCTTGATAATAATTATGTAGGTTAAGGTAATGTGATTAACACAGGTCTATCTTTGACTTGGTCTTAAACACTCAGCAGAAAAGTATAACCAAAAGTATTAGTAGTAATAAAAACAAAAGGCTAACCTCGACTTTACAGAGTATGTCTTTCTAATATATTAGCATTATGCTATTTTAAATGTGTACTAAATTATGCCCTGGGTAAAGATTCTGCTTCTTGCAGAGGTCTGCCTGTAGGACAAGAATGCCAATATACATATTCTAGCTACTCGATATTGTTAATTTTGTGGTATAAACCAACTCTGTTATCTGCACTCAAGGCATTGTATGTTACCTAGAGCCAGTCACTGAAAATGTCTTCAGGTAAACAAAAAAATTGAAGTCAGAACTTTGATTTCCAGATCTGTAGTAAGAACCGCAGTGACCCAGTGGACACATGGAAACACAGATATTCTTAGCTTTCTCCTTGGACATTTGTTACGGTTTGGGTCTGCACTGTCCCTCAAAAGCCTCCTGTATTTGGTTGTTGTGGATTACCCATGGATACAGTGTGCTGTTGGGAGACGAGGCCTGGCTGGGAAGGAAGATGCCCGGGGCTTGACCTGGAGAGGCAAGAGCTGGTGTCACCCTTCCTCCTGGACTTGGCTTCCCGCGTGCCATGTATGAAGAGCTTCCCACCAGCTTGCTTCGGCCAAGTGCTCCCACTGTTCCCAGCCTCCCGTGAATGGTCTGTGGGAGGCCTGCTGAAACTGAGCTGAAATAAATCTTCCTCTCTTCAGTTGTAGATGCTGGGTATTCTGTCTGAGCAACAAAAAAGTAACTACGACAAAAATTGGTACTGGGAGTGGTGGTGCTGCTGTGACCTTACCCAGCGATGGGCTTTAAAAGTATTTGCAACTGGTTTGTAGGAGGAGTTTGGAAAAGTTTAAAGATGCCAGCTTAGAGAAGCCTTAAAATGCTATAAGCAAGCTTGTTGGGAGATTCTGATCAGAGCCAGAATGCTGATAAAAGCATTGATTGGAAAGGCTAGACTCAAAAGTTTTAGATTGGAAGGAGGACTTTATTAGCAATTGGTCTAAAACCCACACGTGCTATGCTGTGGCGAAATATGTGCCTGCATTTTGACTTTGTCTTGAGACTTTGCCGAAAACTGAGATTAAGGGCGATGGATTACTTAATCTGGTGGAGAACATTTCAAAGCAACCTAGTGCTTGTGCCTTTACATGGATACTCTTTGAGGCTCTTAGCCAGTTCCACACTAAAAAACCAGGAAAAATGACAGGGAAAAGTAATGCAAAAAGTTTTAAGATTTTCCAGACTAAAAGGGTCAACAGATGTGGAGCAGAAGAGCACAGGAAAGTTAAACAGAGTAACATTAAAAAGAAGCCAAGTGTCTGGAGTCAGGATTATTGGGAAAAAAAAAAAAGACAGCTTGAGGGGGTGTCAGGAATCAACAAGAGTCTACTCGTTACCAATTTAAGGGTGGAGAGGCACAGGACCTTTCTCTAAAAATAGTACCATACCCCAGGTCATCCTGTAGGGCCAAAAAGAAAAACGTTTGGCATTCAATTATTTAAAAACTCAGAAACATCTGTAGTAACTGTCCAAGGGGGCCAGGCTATTGCTCACGCCAGTGGTGGAGCTTGCCGACATCCACACAGTCCTGTCTTCCCAGGCACCGGAGTGCCAGAACTGGGTCACTGAGGCTTCCACCCGGAGATCAGAGGACGGCCTTGAAGGTCAGGCGGTGTGCCCCTGAGAGGGCAATTAGTGAAGCTGTGAAAGAAAAGCCTACTGTGCAGTGGAGATCCTGGACATCTGCAGATGGCCAGAACGATGAATTGTCCACTGAGGAAGGCTGCAGGCTATGGGCGAGGACAGCCCAAAGGGGAAAAGATGAAGACCGCAGCAGGAGGTGATGCTGCAGGGGTGGGCCACCCACGCCCTTGGGAGGTCCCATCTGAACACAGCTTGCTGGACACACCATCACATAGGAATTCATAGAGGATACAGTAATTCTTTACATGTTCTGATTTGTAAACATTGTTATCGTTGTCTTCTCCTTCACTTAGCTCCCAAACATCCAACCTGGTCCCCTCAACACTCCGGACTGCCTCTGCCACTGACTTAGACCGTGCTGACACCAGGCCTTGAGTCCTGAGAGCAGCGACTGTCCTTTCCTTGAATTCCCGGAGTGCATCTGCGCATCTCGCACATGGCAAACGCTCACGTACACATTCTTGAAAGAAACAATTACCTCCGCTGCGAAAGAAAATTGAGCTAACTGATTTCCAGGGGTCCTTGTCTAACTTTAGCAAATCCGAAACATCCCAAGGCACTCGTGTCCCAAAAATGTCCATAGTTTCCCTGTGACTGGCTGTGATTACAGAGTTCAAGTATGAACCGCCTGAGGACAATGTAGGGCCCGACCCCGCGCTGGCTGAGGGGGGCGGGCGCGCGGCGATAACGCTGGAAAGCCTCTGCAGCAGCCCGAGCAGCAGGAAGGATTCCAGCCCCCGCCTCGCCCAGTCCTGCCCTGCTCCCAGGACAGCCGCTTCCTGTAAGGCTCCGGATTGGCTCCGAGCGCCCTGGCCTGAGAAGGAGCCTCTATTTATTCCTGGGCGGGAAAGGCAGCCCATACCCTGTGGGACTTCTCCAAGACCCATCCTGTGCTGGAGCTCAAAGCTGAGGCGCGAAACCTCTTGCCAAGATGTGCAAAGGGCTGGCAGCCTTGCCCCAGTCGTGCCTGGAAAGGTAAGAGCCACACCATTTTAGCTTAAGGGGGAGGATGCCAAGGTCGTGGCATTGTGGGTTGCGGTGAAACTGAGGTCAAAGAGTCTCAGTGCACTAGTCATCTGCACGCCTTGGGACAACGTGTGCATCTAACCTCTCTGTGTCAGCTTCCTCATCTATAAAATGGGGGTGTTTAGGGTATCTACTGCCCAGGCTGGTTGTGAGGACCGATGAAGGTCCAAACGTGTTGGACTCATTGCACAGCTGTGTACGTGGGGCCTCAGTGAACAGACAGGGACTGGGGTTGCAAGGCAGGCTTGTGGGGAGGCCAAGAGAATTTCTCATTGCTCTTTGTAACCTGGATTTTTTTTTAAGACAGAGTAGCTGGACTGCTTAGACAGAAGAAAATCCCAAGGGACCCAGAGGTTATTTATTAGTTAGTGATCTTAGATAAATTGCACCAGCCTTTTGTTTCTCTCCGGGCTGTCACTGAACTGGACAATGCTCTGGAACAACTCCCAAGTATCTAAGGTAAATGGAAGAAGAGCAAATATCTGGTTAGAAAACTTAACCCCTCGATGCAGAGAGGCATCTCCTCTTAAAAAGGGATTTGAGTACATTTAGCTTGTCCTTGTTTATTAAAAGAAATACAAGTGACCCTGTGCAACCCAGCTCTATCCCTAAAGACACTGGCGATGTCTGTCTTAAGAAGGCTGTGCTCTGTACTGGCACATCCATCACTTCTGCCTTTTTGATGATTTCTATCCTAGATATAACCTCAAAAATGATTTTTAAGGTGACAACAATGTAATACATTGTGTGCTTCCAATTATGCATTCTAGTGACTGCACATGAATATTACAGACTTTTATCCCCTGCAGCCAAAAGCAAAGATTAGTTAAATAGATGCACATTTAAAAAAAAAAACTAGTAGCAATTAGGTCGTAGTAACTACATTTAAACTAGGGAATCAGTACTGTCCATTGGACTAACCCTTAGGAAGAAGAGGGTTTTAATACCGGATGCTTTTATTTATTAATTTTTCTTTTGTTGTTCTGTCCCTCTTATATACTCATCAAAAACGTAAGAAATAGGCAAAGCCCAGAGAGCTGAGAGGTACCTGAAGCTCCTCCAGTATGAGGTGATGAATAACTATCACCATCTCCATTTTTGTAACTATAAGCATTGCAACTGGAGGTTCTCACATTAATAGATGACTTTAACATCCATGTTTTGTTATTTGAAAGTGTTTGAACTCTCATTGACTCATTAATTGATGAACAGTGGTGATCCTATGACACAGTACTTTGCACTTAATGAGTAATCAATAAATGCTGAAAATACAGCAGTTAGTAGTGTTGCCTTGTATGTTTTCATAAATATACATAATGCTTTCTGAATCACGGAACATTATAAAAATTGTTTTTATTACTGTTCTATATCTGATTTTTTTTTTTTGAGACAGAATCTAACTATAGTTGAGGCTTGTCCTGAGCTATGTAGCCCAGACTGGCCTCGAATTCAAGACAATTCTTCTGTGTCAGCTTTCCCAAGTGCTGATTATATCTGATTTAATATCAGCAGCATTACTGATTCACCTCTCTCTCTCTCTCTCTCTCTCTCTCTCTCTCTCTCTCTCTGTCTGAGATACTGTAGAGAAAGCACTCAGGCATTCTACCACTGAGCTACACCCCCAACCCCACACTTTGTGAATCTTTTCCTAGGTAGTAAAGCTTTATGTTCAGGATAACAATGTTCACGCCGAATATCAAAGATTGGTTTAGAAGCAAATTCTCTCTTTTTGTCTTTTAGTACATTAAATGTCTTCATTTATTGGAATGTATAGAAATCTGCAATTATTAACTGCCATGACATATTTTTTCATGATCTGTGACCACTGTGGATACAGTCATGTTTTAACCGCAATGCTGCCTGCAAGGAATGCCCTGGAGAGTGGAACGACGGAGCTGTGGAAGTGTGAGCATCCACCCACCGAGCATACCTAAGATTGTCCACTCCAAGGGACAACTGACGCTTGAGCAGATGCTCTCACACTGGCCTCCCGTGGCTGTCCACTGACTCCCTCCCTCCTCACTCACAGGAGCCTCCTGTGTTTTCATTTCTTTTCCCCAGAGCAACAAGAGGAATGTGGATAAATCCCAAAGCTTAGATGAAGATGCTTTAAATTCCACATAAAATAAACCAGGGCAACAAATATGAATAATAAGTGAATCCATCTTTAATCCAAAACTCTGGTGAAGAATTAAATTGTAATGTGTATACCACATTGGAAACAGAATTCCGTTTATAAAAATTTGATCAATGTGCTGTCACTGAGGAGAGTTCAAAGGGCACTGGTCAGAGTACAGAGTGCATTCCACCTTGCCATTCACTGCCTAAGCTAGGTAAGTGATATCACTAGATAGGGCACCTCGCTTTCGCAGGGCCCTGTTTCCTAATTCAGTGCGTGCAGCTTGGATTCACTGTTCTGTAACATCCTCTGCAGTTCCAACACAGTGTAAATGAAGCGAGATCCATCTAGGTTTGCTGACTAGGAAGAGATACAATGAAAGGAAAATGCTTTCTTCTGATTTATTTCTCCCTGAAAGGTTGGAAGAAGCATCTGATGTTGAACTATCAAGGACCCAAACCTGAGCTGACACCCCTGGCTGTAGTAGTAGTGAAACTCAGTAATTCTAACACTAATTTATAAGAAAGTATAGTTTACTACATGTAAGGGAAACTAAGTCTGTGGTACTGAGGAGTGAAGCCGGGGTCTTCCACATACTTTGCTGTTACTCGACCACTGAGCTGCAATTCCAGCCCTTGCAAAATTTTATTTAACAAGATCTCTCTAAATGACCCACACTGGCTCAATGTACAGTCTTTCTATCTTGGCCTCCTGAATAGTTAGAACTACTGGCATGGGCCACCATATCTGGCAATGAAAACTTTATCTATGTAAAAAAATTCCTTCTTGTATGTCTAGGAGAGCATTAAACCAGAGACACCGTTGACATAGCTGTAGAAACTATTCTACATTTGTTGCTCATTACAAATCCAAGTTGACAGGGAACATTTTTGTGTCTTTAAAGAGACAAATACCCCACATATTTGAGGAATGGTTAGTCACTCCCATGCAATTTTTGCCCTTGGGCACACTGAAGCCCGAACTGTATGGGTGGGGCTTTGTATAGTCAACGAAGAAGGAAGGAGTTGAGTCAACTGAAGGTCTGATTTTTACTAGCTAAGGATGCTCAACTTTGAACTTCAGGCTTTTGAATACATTGTATTTCAGAACCACAAAGAAGCCTCAACAGATGATGGCAGAGGGGCTGGAGGAATGGCACAGCAGTTAAAGCACTTGCCTAGAAAATGCAATGCTCTGGGTTTGATTCCCCAGCACCACATAAAGCTGGGCATGGTGGTGCATAATAGTACTCCCAGTACTCGGGAGGCTAATGCAGGAAGATTGCCAAATCCAGCACTAGCCTTGGCTACAAAGTCAGTTACAGATCAGTCTGGCGATAGAGCAGGACCGTGTCTTGAAAGAAGGAAAGGAAGAAAGAAAGAAAGAAAGAAAGAAAGAAAGAAAGAAAGAAAGGAAGGAAGGAAGGAAGGAAAAAGAGGTAATGGCAGAGTATCTGGTTAGGTCTGGGGCAGGCTTGCAGAGAACTTGTGAATTTGAAGCTCACTATAGCCAATAGTCTAGTCATACAATTAAAAATATTATAATGAAATGAAAAAATTTTGAGGCATTTTCTTGCTCTGTAGTTCAGGCTGATCTGAAACTCAACATTTAGCCCAGGCTTACCTCAAAAATCACAGCAACCCTCCTGTCTCACCCTCCTGAGGGCTGGGATTATAGGTGTGCACCACCGAGCCCAGCTAATCACTAGTGTTGCTAGGGAGTCAAACTCTGGGACTTGGGACTGCTAGGAAAGTGTTCTGAGTCTACGATTTTTCTTTTTTTTAAAGACAAAGTCTGAGTCAGTGGTCAGGCTGGTTCTGAACTCATAATGTAACCCAGCATTCCTTGAACCCACAGAAATCCTCCTGTCTTGGCTGGACATGCTGGGATTACACACCTGGGATTTTTAGGAGACATTCCACATCCAAACCATAACACACAGCGAGGCACAACCTCTTGGGTAGAGCGCCTTGTATGTGGTTCCATGGTGCTGACTCTGATGTGGTCTGTCCCTCAGGAATGCATGTGTTGGGGGCTTGGTCCTCTCCTTCCAGTATAGTTAGGTACAGATGGTGATGAACCTTAAAGAGGTGAAACGGTGATAGCTAACTTTCTATCACTATAACAAAATACCTGAGAAAATAAACACATGTAGCAAATAAGTTTCTTTTGGCTCACTGGTTGGTAGGTTCTCATTCATGATTGACTAGCCATGTTGCTTTTGTGTGTGTCATGATGGGGGTGAGTGGCACACACACAAAAACTTCTCATTGCCAAGGGACAAAAGGTGAAAGGGCCGAAGAGCGACTCACAATCTCTTTTAAGGAACACCCCGATGACCTACAGTTCTCCCAGTCAATTCTACCTTGTAGTTCCACAACCTTCCACTATCCCGGGGACTGAACTTTTAATGCATGTGCCTTTGGGAGGCATTCAAGATCCAAATAATAGGAATAGCATAGTGGAAGTTGGTTGTGAGTCCCTAAGCTAGCTTCAGCTTCTTGTCTTGCCATATGGTCTCTCCCCTCTTGCCAGCACTCCTACCAGATGTCATTTGCCACAAGTTCTGGATCAGAATGAGCTCAGACTGTGAGGTTTTTTTTTTTTAACTTTGAATACCCACTCTCATGTATTTTCTCATAGCAATAGAAAGTGAACTAATACACCTAGGAACTTCCTAAGTGCTCATCCCCTTCTGACTCTGAAGATTGAAGGTATTTACTTAGAAGAAGGTTTTTTCTTTTATAAAAATGATTCCAATTACTAACAAGACAATAAGTATTTGGTACACGGGAGTCATCTAATAAGAATGTTGTTGAAGAAGTGTGTGAATAAGTTGACAACATCTAGATGTAGAACTGTTTCC
Organism: Ctenodactylus gundi; assembly: GCA_004027205.1. Classification (NCBI taxonomy): domain Eukaryota; kingdom Metazoa; phylum Chordata; class Mammalia; order Rodentia; family Ctenodactylidae; genus Ctenodactylus; species Ctenodactylus gundi. Next base: position 46,235 of record PVKB01003796.1, read on the forward strand.
TGGGAAGCCAGCTGCTTTCATAGCTGCTCATGGGAGTGAAGGAGGATAGTTGTTAACAATGACATCTCAGGCAAAGATGGGAGAAAAGACGGTGTATTCCCAAGAAGGAAGAATTATGGCTGAAAAAAGGAGAGAGGGGGCGATGAAGAGGGAAGTGAAGGTAAACGAAAATCTCTGACATTCCTGTAGAGATCATTTGTCTCTAACGATGGCCTTCCTTAGCTATTGGTGAACTTCAAGGAATTGTACAACTGGGGATATTTTTTAAGGAGTTACTATCCTAGATTCTTTAATGAATTCCATCTGTATTCTATGTTTTCATTTGTATCCTAATTAGTTTGCTTTTGAACTTCCTTTGATTTACTCTGAGCCATGCCGAGTCAGTAGATATCAGCTCAAACTACTTTCAGATTCCAGAAGCTTCCATCCTGAAGGGTCCCCGAAAGGTTTCCTCATTTGTTTCTTCTCTAGCAAGAACGACATGCTATGATGGTATAGATAGTATCTAGGGGGAAAGTTTATTTATGTTTCTGGGGCCAGCGTTAATGGTTTTTGTGTGTCCTGCTGGCCAGAGAGCAAAAGAGCTGAACTTTAATGAATTTTGTCAGGATCAATCATTAGTAAGAGAAACCAGGATACGGTGCAGTCCAGAAGATAACAGGTTCATCTCTCTTTCTTCTTTTAAAGTTTCAATCAGCTCTCAGAGAATACTGGATCTGCACAGAATTCTAAAGGCTGAGTCACCCAGGGCAAAAAGGACAATGAAAGCTTGAGAAAACCGATGAACTAAGATTACAGGCTTTGGCAATATAGAGAGAACAGTGGAAGAAGTGAGCTCACTGTTTCCCCTCTGCCTTAACACTGGAAATTGAGCAGCAAGAGGGTAAGCTCCAACAGTGTCGTAACTCCACCTCTGGTACTTCTAGGTGGGGGAACTTGGAGCCACGGAGCCGCTCTGAGCTTCTTTTACTCACCTGTAACTATCGATCTGCTGGGGAGATGTGCCATAAGGAATAAATAAAATAATGCCTGTAAGAGGACTGCTTTTTGTAGGTGGGCATCCACTGAATAATTTTCTTGTATCCTTCTCTTCCTTTCCATAGTTACAGAGACATCATTTAAGGTGGTCAATTAAGTCCCAAGACCTTTGTCAAATTTTTCATCTGTCTTCATCATAACCTTACCCTTTTTTTTTCCATCATGTTGGGGTCACCTGAAAAAACTTCACCTTTAATAAAGATGAATTTATAAAATTGTACACTATTTTTTACCGTTTAATCTATAATTCTTTCAATGGGTTTTCCCTTTTAAAATAAATTTTTACAAAACAGTAGGAGATTCACTAAAAATCATGATTCATACTCAAAAAACTAGTTCAGTATAATACCCTCTGTGGCATCTTTGCAGCAGGATTGTTGAGATGAGGATTCAAGAAGTTTCACACATTGGCAAGAGTCTGCTAAATCTCTTCTAATCAGTAGGCTTCCCCTGTCCAGCTCTTCTGGTTTTCTGTCTGTTTCCACCTCGGTCCCTTTCTCTCTCAATTTACTAGTAGAACACAACATTTTTAGCCTCTGTTGTAGGCGTCTGTGTGGCACATAGAAGATACAGGATGGGAAATACAGCTGTCCCGACATGAAACCTTGGCTTCTATTAACGAGCAGAGGAGGAACTGGGAGACCCTCTCTGGGCATTACTCTGTTGTTGATTTAATTAGCTATAGGATTCCCCTTCCCCCTCATCCCCCTCCCCCCCTTATTATTTGTTGAATCTCATGAAGGAAAAGGAGGATCTCGGCTTCTGGCATAAGATGAGGGTAAATTACTTGTAGATAAAATCTATACGCGACTCTAACAGTCTATGATTCTTGAACTTTGCTTGTGGTTAACTCTGTTCCAAGAGTATAAATTCCTTGGAGGCAGGAAGGACAAAGTAGAGCAAGGAACGGCCACATGTAACACTGGGGTTTGTCCCTACCAACTACTTTTATTTCTGTCTCATTTTTCTCCAGTCCCTGGGAAGGGTGACCAACTAGCGCCCATCCTTTTGCTGCTCAAAGGGAGACTTGTCTACCTTACCAGTTCAGAGTTTCCATCGTTGAAGCTGTATAGGAAGGAAGAGTCAGAGTTTCTGGGCCAACTTTTCCTTTACCACCCAGCTAGATCCCAGAGTACTGCCAATTCCTGGAAATTGTATAGATTCTGCTTCTGAATCCATGGTAGGCATGTATATTTTTAGCACCTGCAATTTCAGAGAACCAGAGAACAGGTAAATGACTTGACTCCAGGCAGGTGTTAGAAATTGGGTCTTTCCTGAACACTCTGGAGGTAGGATCAACCTATTCATGGGAAGCTATGTTATCAATACGTATAACACACACGTGTTTGTAGGTGCAATTACCTTGACCATAGTGCTCCTAGAAATTCCAAACAGGGTATTTCTCAGCAAATTATCCTACCCAGTTGCCATATGTAGGTAATATAACTTCACCTAACCCTTTTATTTTCACATTCAGGAATTAAACAGCTAAGGGGCTGGAGGAATAGCTCAGTTGTTAAAGCACTTGTCTAGCAAGTGCCAAGTACTTGAGTTCAATTTCCCAACATCACATAAACTGAGCATGATGGCACATGTCGATAATCCCAGCATAGGAAGGCTGAAGCAGGAAGATTGCTATGAGTTTGAGGCCAGCGTTGGCTACATAGTGAGTTCAGACCCAGCCTGGATTACAGAGACCCTGTGTCAAGAAAAAAAAAAAAAAAGAGGAATAGTTAAATGTTTAAAAAATTCAGCAGCTTTTGAGTAGTTCAGACAGTAGATACTTGAGGAGCAGACTGGCCTTATGAATAGGCCACATTCATGTTCTATATTATTTCTTTTTGAGACAGGGTCTCCCTCTCTAGTTCAAACTGATCCTGAACCCACTATGTAGCACAGGCTGGCCTCAAACTGAGTGCTGGGTTTACAGGTTTGCATCACCATGTCTGGTTTAGTCCTCGTGCCTTCTTCCTAATTGCTTCCCCAGACACTTTTTAAAACAGCATCTGCTCGTCTGCACAGATTCTCACTTAGATCCTTAAAATTCTATGTTCTAGAAAAATGTTGGAACTCTCCTGCGGGAGTCAGAGGAGGACACACAGTATGCACTGAAGGGCTTATAAGAATGTAAAGTGCTCTACTTTCCAGTGGTTATTATTAGGAATGAAGTGTGGGGAGCTATTTTGGTCAAGCTATTACTTTTTGACATTTTCTTGTGGAGAACATCTGTTTCTTGATGAGGCTCTTGTTCATGGGATTCAAGAAGTTCAGGAAGAATCAACATGTTCCACTAAGAACGTAGCTTCCTGTATTTTGGCAACTTATTTTAAGTCATCGTTTATAGGAGATGGCTGGGCCAATGGGAGTGTGGGACCCAAGGACACGAGATGGCTGGGCCAATGGGCGTGTGGGACCCAAGGACACGAGATGGCTGGGTCAATGGGAGTGTGGGACCCAAGGACACGTGTGGTTTTGAGACTTTCTCAGAAGGTCTGGTGCTTTTTGGATTATAAACTTCCAGAATCTTTATTTTGTTTCTGGATGCCCCAAGTCAAGAAGCATGATACTTAGACATAAACACTCTGATCCCAAGGTTAAGGGCTCAGTCTCAAAGGCTGCCCCCAACTTCAGATGTTAATTATGAAGGTGGCTTAATCAGGAAGTGACCAAAACTTTCTTCTTGGGTGCAATAATTTTACTTAATGCATTGTAAAACTCAGGAAAATATTTACTGGTTTATTATAAAGGATATTTCCTACAAAGGATAAAGTTGAACAGCCAGATCAAGAGCTACACAGAGCAAGGTCTGTGGGCGGGTGGGCGGATCTTCCATGATCCCTCAAGGTAGAACGCTCTTCTGTTCCATGAGATGCTCCCATTAGCCAACTCAGAAGACCTCAAAACTCTAAACTTTAGAGATATTTATGAAGGCTTCAGCATCAGCTTAGCCAACTTCCTGTCATGATAACAAGTAACCTAAGATAACTCAACTAACACAGAGAAAAGTTTTGTTTTCACTGATGGTTTTGGAGATTTTAGTCTGTGATGGGTTAGTCCCATTGCTCTTGGCTTGTCCTTGTCATAAGGTGGCAGCACACGGTGGCTGGGAGTATGTAGTAGGGTAAAGCTGCTCACCTCATGGCTGGGGTGAAGGAGAGAGAGAGAGACCAAGGTCCCATAATTCCTTTCCAGAGCATGCCCTCAATAACATAAAATTTCCCTCTAGGACCTACCTAGATTCCACCACTTCCCAATAGTCTCACCAGCTGGTGACTGAGACTTTAATACATAAGCCTTTAGGAAAGATTTTAGGTCCAAAATATAGCAATCACATCTGCACGATTGATTATGACCTTGGTCTCTAGTCCCTGGCCCCACTCATCTGGTGACCAACCAAGAGCCTGCAAGAAACCACCTCGTTACAATAAGAGGTGTTCCTATCACCTGCTAGATGCCAAGGGACTTAGGAACTCTGTCAAGAACCAAGGTCAAAATTAGAACATTTTTATTGCTCAGGAAATTATGAAAGTTTTAGGAACTAGAGACAGAGACCAGATATATATTTCTTATTATGTCACAGCATAACCTCTGATCTCCGGCCGCAAACCCTTTACATTAAAAGGAGTATCAAGGTCAAAAGCTGTTGGCATACTATTAGAATCCCATGTCATCTTTAGCAGTAGTTCGGTCCAGCACTGTATGCAATGTCTCCCAGAGAAATGGCAACCAGGCTCGCAGGCTCGCATTTAATATTGCCAATTTCCAAAAACAGAAGGAGTCCCACAACATATGGATTTACTGTTTCTGGCAGCTGTTATAACTGTGACAAGTCATAACAACATCTTCTCTTCCTCTGAGGTTATCTCACAACCTTTACATGGCATTCTATTTTCTCCATTTCAATCTCATGCACTTGTTTCTTCACCCCAGGCACTTGTTCTTCTGTCTTGTCAATGATACCCAAAGTTTGGGACAACAGGTCTGCCTGCTCTGCCGGTCCTGACTGCAGGCAGCAAAGCTACCTCGGCAACACGTCTCTGGGTCCACTTCCATTCACGTAGGGTAACACCATGTGGGTGCAGACCAAGTAGGTTGTTTTTTACCACTGCACAATATGCTATATTCTCTGTTAACCTCAGTTTTGCTGGACAGGATGAAGACAGAGGGCTCAGGACCTCAGGAGGAATCATCTCTACTCCCATCACTTACAGGTGTGGCTCTGGTCCTGTGACCACTGCGCTTCCTACTGTAAGGAAACACACTGGGGTGATGTCAAAGAGAAAGAACAGAAGCACAGCAGGGCAACAGCACCTAGTCTAGGCCCCTTTCTCTAGACTCACCAGCAGCACAGAAGACGTGCTCTCACTCTGTAAGTCTGGCCTGCTCCTGAACTCACTGTGGAGCCCAGGCTGGCCTCTAGCCCACGGCAATCCTCCTGCCTCAGCCTCCAGGGTGCTGGGATTACATGGATGTGCTACCATGCCTGGCTAATTTTTCTGTGGTTCTGTGGCATCAGTCCCAGAGCCTTGTGCTCTAACTACTGTGCTGTGCCCCCAGCCCCAACAGAGGAATACCTAATGAGGACCCTTCTTTAGTGTGTGCACACATGGTGAAGATGTCTACCCCACCCTTTTAGACAATCGGTGCTTGAATGGTTCACTTCTCTACCAAACTATCATCCTAAAGAGGCCGTCCTTTCTGTTGGGTATTATGGATTGCCAAGTGTGTCCTTCCATCATAAGGGATGAGAGTTGGCCATCTACATCTATGCAAAAAAATTCCTTCTGCTTCTTTAATAGAACTCTGAGTATGCACATCTGATATCTAGTAAACAAAACCCAGTCCAGAATCAGTGTCTCTCAAAACCCATTTGTAGCACACAGGACCACCACTACCACCAGTTTCCGTTGCCAGAGCCTCCCCATCAGGAACACTGCCACGTAGCCATTGAAGCCTCTGTCCCTTTCTGATGAACAGAACAATCTTACTGGTGCTTTTTAAATGAATAGGAGTGGACCCCGGGGACTCGACCTCCCCCTCCTTTTTACTCTTCATATTTGCAGTGTGTCAGACGAGATGCCCAGATTCAGCACAACTCTGCGCTGCGGTAGCCCCCACGGGTCCCCTCATTTCACGGGTCCAGGCGGCCAGCACAGAGCAGAATGCAGGGATATCTGCTTGCTGATCCCAGTCACTGCTGCAGGCCGGAAGGGCGCTCTTCTGATGGCATCAGCAGGTCCTACGCCTTTCAGGTTCCTGCCGTCACTTCCATGGGGCTGCACCCCACACGGGCATCCTTTTGCTAAGCAAGCTTCCCACTGCGCTTCCACCTGACCATATGGCCGGGCCATCGGCCACTCTCCATGAGTCAGTAAAAGGCAAAACATTCTTCCACCATTGCTAGAAGAACAGCATGTGGCTCAGCCCACGTGACTCATCTGCTTTCCTTTTTGAATTAAGAGTGACAGCCTTTCAACAGGATCTGGCCCAGTCATCTTGGAACCGACGTGCATGATGTCCCAAGCATTGCTTTGTTAGCTGGCTGAGTATGTTGATGGGAGCCTGTCCAAGCATCAAATCTATGGGAAAAGGTTCCTTCCTTTTACCTCCTCTGTGCATTGCCAGGTAGCGATCCTAGATAAACCATTTCCATTTCACCATAGTCTCTTCTGGGCACTGCCCTTCCCATTAGAATGTTTCTCTGACATGACAAACACATTGTGGATGTAGGAGATTTCAAGCGTATTTTGTGTTCTGGGTCATAGAGACAGATTCAGTTAATACCTAGCTGAGAACTGCCTCTCAAATGGAAATCCTCCAGTCCAAAATCCTGTAGCCATTAGTGGGAAGTACTTATAGATTCTCACAAAAACCTCACTCTGGGCTCTGCGTGGGATACCAAGTGGAGGACAGACTACGCTGGCACTCTCAGTTCCACTCTGTGAGCTATCCAGAGAGGATGTTCAATTAGCATTACTTGGAGATCAGACTTCAATATCTTCTTTTTCCAGTCAAACATAATATCCACTCAGTGTAAAAGTGATACGACCACTCACCTAGAACATACGTAAGGTTTCCCAGTTGATGTGACCGACCCTCACACTTCCCTGTTCTTTGATTAATTGACATGAGTCTGGACTTCACCAATAGGTTTTGGAACCACAGGGAGAAGGGGTCCCGAATCATGGAGGCCTGGAAACTTTTCTAATCATCGTGCCCTCTCCTACACAAAAGCCTCTGGGTTCCCAGGGGCCCTTATGCCCACGGACTCTGGCCCCATTTTGATCTTGATCTTGACTGAGTGGCTTGACTTCTGCTTCAAGCAATTGCAGGTCAAATTTCTCATTGCAGTCATTATCCTCTGGCTTTTGACATTCTCCAAATGGAAGTAAATAGAAGGGACTTACTTGGGATCCTTTAATGCTATAGGATCAACAGGGCTCCCTTGGGCCCAGCCGAGCCTTGACAGGACGATGTGAAGACCTTTCTTTTAACCCTATCAATGTCTGTTTCATTCATCCAATTTTGAAATAATCATCGAACAATTTGCCTTGTTTGGATGAGTGCTGTGAAACATCCCCCTCTCGTTTTTCTCTGTCGTGCCTCACCAAGGTTTCCCTTATCATTTTATTTCTTGATAAGCTTTTAAAATAATTCTTCTAGTCTGGAGGAATAGCACAGTGGTCAGAGCACAAGGCCCTGGGTTTGATTCACCAGCAGCACACAAGCTGGGTGTGGTGGTGCATACTTTTAATCCCAGCACTTGGGAGGTCGAGGCAGGAAGATTGCTGTGAGCTCAAAGCCAGCCTGGGCTCCATAGACATTTCAGGACCAGGTAGGACTACAGAGTGAGACCCAGTTTCAAAAATCAATCAATCAAATTTCTACTTTATTGAGTAGAATTCCTTAACGCTCCCTTGCTTTCCCCCACACTCTTTGTAATCTACTGTTTCTTTCGCATCCGTTAGATCCGCGAGAGGACGCCAAGACAGGGAATTCAATAAGGCTTCCTGGAGTGCAGCTTAATTTTATAGCAGTAAGATTACAGGGTGCCTCTTCTCTACAGCATTTGCCATGACCTGGGTGAGAGGCATCGCTGGTGGATGGAGATCCTGACTGTCCCAAAGCCAGGTCCATACGGCATGCATACTATGAATGTCAGCTACTTTACCCAGAATGTTCCATTGAACATGTATATATGGATATATGAAACAGCTGTGTCTCTTCTTGGATAAGCAGACCTCACAGGAGCTCAGTGGCTTCCTTCCAGCCCAGCAGATTACGTGTTCCCCCAACAGTAGCTTCCCGTGGGTCTGGGTCAGACACAGCTTTGTGACTGTTTTATAGGGCATGTAGCTCCTGTATTTTTAACCATTTTGGTAAAGATTCTTTAGAAAGTTGGGGATGCCCGTCGACATAATAAGGTAGCTCCTTCCAACTAGACTTTGTGGTGTCAGTTTTTTGGCTATGCCATTCCCTCGCATTGACTACCTTTTCAGTAACCAGAGCCTTTGAGGTAGTGTCTGTTGCCTTAGACAATTTCTTCCTGTGTAGGCATTTCCCAGGTTAGTAAAGATGAGACAGAACCAAATCTGATTTTATCTACCATCATTGTCTGATGCAGAACTTTTTTTTCATTTTAACTCTAATGAACAACAATAACCAAAAGATCGTAGGTTTGGCACATTTCTTATTATTTTACATTTATTGACATAATCATTGAACCGACTCCTCAGAAATTGGGTCTATCACCATTTCTAAACCCCACTGGCAACTTTGACCTTCAGAAACTGCTATTTCATACCGTGGATGACTAAGAAGCTGTAGACTTCCTCTTTTAGCTGACAACATGGAGCAAAAACTTAAGGTCAGGTTTTCTCGAATTCTCATCTGAGAGTTCAAAACCTTCACTTTTAAAAATTGCCCTGTAATCTTTCATCTTCTGGATCTAATAAGTATAATTTTGTCTCCTTCCTGGGCCAGAGTGGTCCCTAGTGTTTGTAACTTTGCTGAAATATTAGATCAGATGATTCGGAAGGAAAAGAGAGTATCATGTCATTAGTCAGTCATGGGACATATTTTTAAGTAGATACTGGCTTAGGGATCCAAAACAGAAAGTCATACTGAAGACAGCTGACAGCTGAGATGGTCTGGGAGCGAATGCCTAGCACAATTCGGAGCACAGAAGCAGACATAAATCTGTTGAACTCATTGACGAATTCACCACCTGATGTGATATTTTCTACCCTCACTAACATGACAAGCTTAGATTTACAATGCAGGATAATAGACAAATAGCCTCTTTCACAGATGAGAAAATACACCCACTCTATCCCGGGCCACAGCGCCTAGATTTGGAGGGGTCTCTGGGCTTCCATTTCACCTTGATTTTGCCTAATAAACTTTTATTTATGAATTCTCATTCCATATCCATAATTTTGTGTCTAAGTTTTCTTTATCTAAAGGTTTTGATGACTGCACTGCAAGCTTTAAGAAGAAACGATACGAAAAAAGCATGGTATATGCCTGTATGGAAATATCACAGTGAAGCCCGTTCACTGGCACAATTACTGTATGTCAACAATTACAATTAAGAAAAGAAATTGGAATTTTCCCAATTCTGTCTGCCGGATGGGACTTTCTGAACATTAGGAGCAAAGAGTAGGAGACACTGCAGGGAGACTGGATCCGAGTCCCAGTGCTGCCACCAGCTGTTGGGCACGGGCAGATCGTGTCACCCACCGCACCTCAGCGCTCATCTGCCAGTGGGGAGGCAGCTGCACGTCCCTGATCGACTGGCACGAGCACTCAGTGAAGGGGCAGCAGTTGTGCCGATGGAGCAAGGTAGCTAGAGGACAGGTGCAGTTTTTCTTCATCTGTGCTTTACTGTGTTGGTCTCCACGTGGGGAGCCCTGCAACTGTGTCTGAGAACGGTCCTGGGAGGGGGGCTGGAAAGCCTCACAATTGCCCTTGTGGCTCCACAGAGTTACTCCTCAGAGACGTAAGAAGTGGACGCAGGTGAAAGGGCTGTTCCCGAAGAATTAGAAAGTAAAAGGGACCACTGGGTGACAGGAGGGAGAAGAGGAGCGTGACAGATACCCCACCTGAGCCTCAGGGCTGAGAAGTGATGGGATCACAGTCTGGGAGACTGAGTCACGGGGACTGCAAGTAGGGCCCAGCAAGACTCTGTCTCAAAATTAAATGAAAAGAAAAAAAAAAAAAGGCTGTGGGCTGGAGGAATAGCACAGGAGTTACAGTGCTTGCCTAGTTAGCTCAAGGCCCAGGGTTTGATTCCCCAGCACCACATGTGCCGGCTGTGGTGGCACATGCCCATAATCCTAGCACTGGAGAGGCTGAGACAGAGGACTACTGTGAGTTGGAGGCCAGCCTGGGATCCATGGTGAGTTCAGGACCAGCCTGGACTTTCAAGCGAGACCCTGTCTCAAAAGTAAGTAAGTAAGTAAGTAAGTAAATAAATAAATAAAATAGCTCCATGGTTAGAGGATTTCCAGGCTAACCTGGGCTCAGAACCAGCTGGATTACATGGATTACAGAGCAAGAGAGCACACCCATCCGGCAGACAGAATTGGGAAAATTCCAATTTCTTTTCTTAATTGTAATTGTTGACATACAGTAATTGTGCCAGTGAACGGGCTTCACTGTGATATTTCCATACAGGCATATACCATGCTTTTTTTCATATTGTTTCTTCTTAAAGCTTGCAGTGCAGTCATCAAAAAAAAAAAAAAAAAAAGGACTCTGGATGAAGCAAGTAGCATGTAACACAGTACAAAGACTCTGGGTTCAGTAGTAGGTACAGATACTACTACCGCGGATGATAATAATAATACGGAAAAATAGAAACAAAGTAGTGAGACTATTGCCAGGAGTGATTGCCTAGGAAAGAAACTCTTTTTTGGAAGCAGGTCATAAATTCATTCTTCTTAACTCTAATCTCTTTTAGTAAATTTTAGATAATATCATATCAGAACTCTGACCTTTCTGGACAATTTTTGAGCTGCCAAGTTGATATTTAAGAAGTTACTAACTTAATTTTTAAAAATAACCATGGCTTCCATATCTAAGACTCAGATATTAATTCAGAGCCTATGCCACACACACACACACACACACACACACACACACACTCATTAAAAAAAAAGAAACTTATAGGATGCAGTGCCTGATTTGAACTTTTAGGTCTAGGACAAGAACAGCAATATCTGAACAAAGGCTGAAAGGCAGACCATTCAGTGAAGGTGAGAAAAAAACTAAGATTATCTGTGAACTGAATGATGATGGATGACCAGAAAGCAGCTTTTACGTCTGTCTTCTCCATGTGCTTAGCCAAATCTAAAGAACAAAAGTGAAGTGGGAATGAATTTATGCTTTATTGCTACTGTAACCATTGTCATGATCTTGGTGTCTTGAAACAACCCAAATTTATTCTCATCCAGTTTGGAGGTCAAGAGTCTCCAATGAATTCCTAGGGCTGCGTTCCTTCCGGAGGGCCTGTGGGACAACTGATTCATTGCCATTTCTAACATCTGGGGTCAGCTGCTCTCCGTCACTTGAAGTCCCATCTTTCATCCTTAAAGCCAGCAGTGTCGCATGTTCTAATATTTCTTTCTGCTTTTACAGTCCCATCATCTAAAGACAGAGACTCTCTGCCTTCCACTTATAAGGATTCTTGTGGTTTACAATGCGCTTGCCTAGAAAATCTAGGATGACTCCCCTCCTTTGAGATCTTTAATTTTTATCCCATTTGCAAAATCTCCTGTGCCACACACAGGTACATATGGACGTGTCCCAAGAATTAAGATGTAGGCATCTTTGGAGGGTCATGCCTCAACCTACCACAGAGGGAGACTTAGGAAGCAACTCTTGTGCCTGCTTCCACGTCTTCCTAGCTGTTCCTCCATCATCTTAGGTGGAAAATTTTCAGGTGCATGCTGTGTCCTATCAAGGGTTTAAGCAGATTATTTCCATCAATAAGGCATTGTTGTTCCCATCTTTTTCCTGTGGGATATTCCAGCCTTCTTTCTGGTCATGCTTTCCGATGTTCCCAGTCTTTTATCCAAGTTGTGTTTCCCATCTAACAGTCTTCCATCAACTGGGCCTTGCATTTCCAACACATAACATTCCATCTGCGTCTGTTTAAGATAGCTCATTTCTCCAGTGTAGAGGAAAGTACTCAACCCAGGGGCTAATAGAACTCATAGTCATGGCTCTTAAGAGCTTGGAAATCCTTGTATGGTGGCCATCTGCATGATTCTGGATGCTATTCCCACGCTAACCCCAGATTTCTAACTTAGTGACTCCTGACCCAGAAACCACAAAATGTGGGAGAGTCCCCATTCTTCAGTCTTTAGATGCTAGGTCCAAAGGCAGAGCACACTGCCAGCTGGGAGGGAAGGAAGAGAGAATGCTGGGGAGACAGGGGCAGAGCATGACCCATAACATGTGTGGACCTCAAAGACTTTCCTGAGATTTTTAGGAAATATTTTAGGAAAATATGAACTTCCATATAAAATTTTGAAAAAAAAAAATTCCTAGGGAGCCAATAGAAAACCAGGAAAGAGGTTTGGGGTTCATATAATCTCTCCTTCCTGGTATGCAGGATCTCCACCAAATCATCCCACATATCAACCATCTGAGAAGCTTCTCCTAGTTCTCCCTTGGGGAGAAGCTATTCCTCCACATTTAACTCTCTCACAATTTCTTAAAAATCTTTCATGTAGTTATGTTACTTCTTACCTGATTTTTCTCAGCCCCAACTTGATTGGCTACTTGACACTACCTAATTTAATTCTTATCATAACCTTGCTGAGTGTATGTGGCCAGTATCACCACTCCACCAATGAATAAGTTAAATATCTAGCCCGATGTCAGAGGTTCATTCTGCGTGCCTAAGTCAAACAGAGATGTGCACATTCCAAATCCAGCATCCCTTCCACCATGTCATAGCTGCATCCCAGCAAAACTATCTATACTACGTTGTCACATAGAAGCTACTTACGGTCAAGAAAAGCTAATTAATTTTCTAAAACATCTCCATAGCATCTAGTATAGAGCATGACAAAGAATGGTTGCTCTGTTAAAGCCATCTAAGCAAATTTAGTCCAGAAATGCATGCCTTAACCAATAAGTAGCTAGCTCTTTGAAAGAGAATCCCTGAAGAAAACAAGACGATGTTATCACATTTTGTGGGGAGAAAGAAGAGATGGTTTGAAATCTAATTCTATGTTACAGAAAACCAGTTCTCTCATTCCTTATCGTTACGCCATTTGTCTGTTCAACAAACGCTTTGAGCAATTTGGCAAAGACCAGTGTTGACCCCCGTGTTTTGCCCGTTTGAGGTAATTAAATTGTGTGTACTCCATAAATGTCCTTGTAACAGAACACAGTCAGTTCTGGGAATCATAGTTTTATTAAGTGATGATTAAGATCTCAATTAATTTTACTCTTCACCTCTTCTGCTCCCTCCTTTCCCAGTACCTATTCGTTACCTCTTTAATTTTTATTTTACGACCCACAAACAAGTTAAGAGCAGGGCCCATGTACAACAGAAAACTTTCATTCTTTGAAGTCTTCCTTCTTAACAATGAAGGAGGGCACGGAAGGGCGCAAGGGAGGTGGACGACACCAGCATCCACAGCAGATCTCGTGGGAATCTCTCCTGACCCCTCCACCTTTGGGACTCAAAATAACCATAAATGTCTGTCTTCCTCCACTGCAGGACCATTTTCCCACTCTTCATTATCTGGCTTCCAAATTGAGTTGCCAGAAGTCCAGCAGCCCTGCCAGCGGTATTTTGAATAAGATGGGGAATTAAAGGTCAAAGGGAAATGAACTGTTGTGTCCTGCTCGTCTTGTCTCTGTCTTCTTCATTACCGCAGTAGCCTACTCTGAGTGATGAGCGTGTCAGAAACAGGCCAATAAGGCATGGGAAACTGTTCCATCCTTGGGAGCCCTTGAGAAGGGAGGGGTGGTCAGCGCTTGGGAAAAACAATACCATTTAAAAACATACCGCGAAGCTGGGCGTGGTGGTGCATGCCTATAATTCCAGCCCTATAGTAGGCCGAGGCAGGAAGATTGCACATTCCCAGCTTGGGCAATTTAGTGAGGCCCTGTCCCCAGATCCAATACTGCCAAACAAATAAATAAATACAATGAATTATACAATAAAATAACAGCACCGTGTGATTTCGAGCTGTGCTGTGCAGCAGCAGAGGCCTCAAAATTCACTTTGTCTGCCACTCCACATCAGTGTCCTCAAAGAAAAGGCTGGCAGTGTGTCTCCACACTTTCAGAACTGGCTGCATTATTATGCCCCAAATATCAACCAAATGGACCCTTGCTGAGCACAGTTAATGTTGCCCTGTCCTGTCCTGGGCTGTATCTTATCCTCATCCCTTCAGTAAACGTTTCATCATGCAGCACCTGAGTGTAGGATGCAGGTATAGTGACACTGACAGCAATGAGAAAACAGGCCATATTTACTACTTCCTACGTACCAAGTGCTAAACTTTAACCTTGTTATTTCACTGGCAGTATATAGTGACGGAACTTGCACATACACATTTCCCAGAACCAGAGTAATTTCACGAGTAGATGCTGTCTTTAGCTGTAGAAGAAACACATTCTGTCCCTTGCTCTGTGACATATTAGCTGCAAGAACTCTGAGACACCGTTTGGTTTCTATAAACATCGGTTTTTTAAATTTTAAGTAAGAAGAAAGCACATTTAAAACTCCCCAGGGAGCTTTAGATGTGCATCTACTTAGTGATTTTTATAATGAGGACTAGTCAAGGCAGTTTTGGAACAAGTACCAGTCTTGCTCTGGGCGTACAGTGCTGGAAGAGCTTTAAGTTCACGGATGAGAGGAATGGAGAGACATGGTACACTTGGGAGACACTGGGGTAACAGAGCTGGGTGTACAAGGGCCACGGGGAATAATGGAGTACTTGGGAAGCCAGGATGTGGTGTTTCAAGTTGGTATGATAAATCAGTGTTTCTCAAAATGTGAAAGAATGCCTTGGGCATGAGAAATACAGTGTAATGTGGAGCAGAGTGTACAAATCCTAATAAGACTCTTGTAGTAATGAGAAAAAAATGGATGTTGGGAAGAAGGTTGAATGAAAAAGAAATGCATGGTATCATTCACCAGTCATTGGACATCTCTCAGGTCCTTGGCTGTTTCTTTTATATACCAAAGACATTGAATGCTATAATCATGAAATCTTATTAGATTTCCTGAGGATAGTAAAAGTTTTCTTACAAGGTTCCTTCCTTTCTTTTTCCTCTTTCTGACTAAAAGAATTCAAGTCACTGACTCATGATCACTTAGCAAATTGGTGGCTGAGTTGGCAATAGGATTTAGTCAAAGGCAGATGTCGTAACATATTCTATGTTATGTTTTATCTTGTGAGGTGCCATTTTTTCTCCTGTGGGTAAACTAACTTTTTCCCTTCATCAACACAGGATTTTCTGTAATTGGTAATAAAGTAAGCAATAATAAGCCCAGTTACTTATGGAGTATAATAGCAAACATGTCAGACGCTAACATAAGTGTCTCACATATAGTAACTCATATCACTATGTTATGAACCTCATGGGGTAGGTACATTTAGTATCTCCATTTTTCAGAAGAGGACAGACGTAAGGTTTAGAAACTTGCCAAAGTCAGGTGTATAGGAAAGTGGGTCAAGATAGTTTGACTCCACTGTTCATACCCTGAATCACTAAGCTGTTCTGTTGCTTGTCTTTGATGAAAAAAGAGCTCAGTGTTGGTATTGTGTTTTTCTGGACAAGAGTTCAATGTTCTACTTGGCTTTCTCTGTAGGAGCAACCTTTTCAAAGTGCACACTGGATGCTTTACAAGCTCTTCCTCTTATACAGCCTGAGACAAGATTTTTCTCACAATTAAAAGTTATATTTTATCCTGCCAAGTGAAGAAAAGAGAATAAGGACAGTCCAACAAGTTATTTTTGACTGTGATAATGAATGAGAAATCTGGAAAGTGTCTTATGATATCATCTGGACAAATCCAGGTGGTCATATGACTTAGTTAGCCAAACAGCTGGTTGCTTAGTCTTCTCTCAGTGATTTTTCCTTAGTCATGGAAATTTCACCACCTTTATTATTCGTTATTTCCATGGCTTCCTTACAGTTACGGTTAGTTAGTAAGTTCTCCTGACCACCTCCTGTTTTAATTTAAGCAATCTGCTTTTCATGGGACCTTTCCCATGCTTATAGGAGACTTTAAAAAATAATTCTAAATGGACACATTGTTATTTGTGTTTCTTGTTTGAAGTATCACAGTCTCCAGAAGCCACTTCAGGGTTTGTTGCTTGAGTCGGGGTGTCACCTTGGTTGGAGCTGGCAGTGCCGGTGCCCAGAATCAAGAATCATTATGGATACCATACATGTGTCCCCCTCTGAGGTCCTTCAATCTCCCAGGAGTGCTGCAAGGGTGTGTGGCAGGGAAGGGGAAGGTTTGATTAGTTATAAACCTTAGATCACTATCCTCTAGCACTGTCTCAGGAAGCCACTCTTCCTACCCGATTATCTGCTTTGTCCTTCTCTTTCCTTCCTTCCTTCCTTCCTTTTTCTTTTTCTTTCTTTCTAAACTTTTCTTTCTTTTTTCATCTTTTTTTATTTTCAAAGACAGACAAAAGCTTCTGCTAACTGGAAGGGGTCCTGAATTGAATCGGGCTGCCCTCTGCTTATTTCCTCACCCCTTATTAAAGAGCAGTCGCTTCTTATCTTTCCGATTTGGGAATAGGCCGCAGATCTTCTCAGCGAGTTCAGAGTTTTGCTTTTGACTCTGTAATACAACTCCCTTTGATCCATGAAAGCTCAAATGCTGCCGTCTTCAATGTAAGAAAAATATTTATGTAGAAAGAAAAATGAGATAACACCTTATCGAGTTAATATGTGCATAGGTTATTGTTATGATCTTTAAGCACTGCTACAGATCACACCTTAATCATGTGGAGTGGAGTCCTTGCACCCAGTTCAGCGGCCATGGGATTAGATGAAAGTCTGTCTGGTGACCTCCCACGGTCTCCCACACGTGGCCGCATCTGGGACCTGGGGACTCTGCTTGTGCTTCTCCCCCAGGTGGCCGAGGATCGCCAAGCGCCATCAGGCAGGCCAGGCTCTGCAGAACTTCCCAAGTTCAGTCTGCTCTTAGAGTCAGTGAGTCAACAGGGTGCTGCCAAGAACAGCCTTTGCCACACTTCCTTTAATTGGGCCACGGCTTCTTCTTGTCTTGTCTTGTCCTGTCCTTTCCTTTCCTTTTCTTCTCTTTCCTTCTTTACTTCTACTGACTACTGCTTTATGGCTGAATCTTTCCCAGTATTCTCCTGACCTTCCTCAGAGCGGAATCACTGGGAATTGCTTCAGACTTTTCTTAATTCTTTTTACATTACTTGTCTTGCTATTCAACATGAACCTAATACCTTAAGGCACAGGCTCTATTCATTAAGCCAAGGAGAAAATGAGTTTAATAAACTGAATAGTAATATCCCATGAATAAAAGGAATCTGCTATAGACCCACAGTGGGTAGCATGAGTGTTAAATAAGCCGAAGATGTACCAATGACAATCATTGGCTAACGTGATTGCGTGCCGTTTATGTGGGAAGCCCGAGGCTAATTTTACAATCGTTCTCTTGTGCTCCTCACAGAAACTTCTTACAGCAGATACTAATGTTGTCCTCATTTAATACATGATAGAACTGGGACTCAGGTACACTGTGCTATGAATACAGGTCGCTCAGTATGTGGTTACTTAAAACTAGCCTAAATCAATTTATTCACAGCCAACTCTGAGTCAGTTTTGGCAGATAACTGTTACTAACCAGATAAGTAATGGCTAGTTACGGGAAAAAGTTATTTCTCCATAACTTCACTATCTGTTTATGAGAGCAAGGCCACTACAGTGGTAGTGAGGGCCAGTTATTAAACACTTCTGGAACAAATGTAGGGAGGGAGCCACACTGCCATCTCTAAGTGTGAGGAGCTACTGCATGTTTACAGCCTCTTTATGAAATGGGTGGGTGCTCCACAGCAGTGGCCATCATCCAAACGTTGCTGGTGTCACTGTCACGGCTGGAGAGAGCCCTCCTGTAATGCTCCCATGAAGGCTCACCTCTCGTGTTTGTTCTGCTCATTGATGAAGCCCCAGGTAAGTCACAGCTGATAAGTCAGCTGAGACCACAGCAGCCACCTCCAGGGCATGGCCTTCTCAAAAATCTCACTGTCTGTCATTGAGATGTGAATTCCCAGTTAGGACAAGGAGCCGAGTACCTATGTCCACAAGTGCCTATGTGCTCTCTGTAGCTATTACAACCAGCTACATTTTTTTTTCCATTTTTTTTTTTTGTTTGTTTGTTTGTTTCTGAGACAAGGTTAGACCAGGCTAGTTCTGAACTCACTGTGTAGCCCAGGCTGGTCTCCAACTCGCAGCAATCCTCCTGCCTCAGCTTCTTGAGTGCTAGGATTACAGGCGTGCGCCACCACGCCAAGCTTATCTAGTGCTGGGAAATCAAACCCAGAGCCTTGTACTTACTAGGTGAGCGCTTTAATCTCTGAGCTATGCTCCAGCCCCTTTTCATTGCTTTTAATTCCTTGTTTTGTGTCTGTCTCACTCAGTCGAAATATTCACTCCATGAGCTGACACTGTCTTTGTATTTCACAAGAGATCTCTAAACTGTAACAGCGCAGGATATGTGCCAAGCATTCAGTGAGCAGTTTTAATTTGTTGAATAAATAAATAATCAGAAGGAGAAGCTAGGCAAATCCAGGCTTTCTGTGTCTACCGTGAACCAATGAAATCAAGTCAGTTTATTGAAACATGTGCCCTGGGAGATTCCCTGGTTTTAGAATCTTATGGATGACAAGTCAATTTGGAGCAATTGAGGTAAGAGTTTGAACACAGAGATTGAAATAGATTTTGATTCTGTTTCCTAGGCAAGCACTTTAAGCACTGAGCTATGCCTCCAGCCCCAAATCATTGTTTTTAAAAGTACTTGCTTTTAATGGGGAAGGGAAAGGTTAGAATATATAGCAAGAGAGTGTTACGACTAATGGATGTGCTTTCACAAGGACGTTGACAAAACTGGCATTTGCCAATTATCAGTCTGAAGTGGCTTATGATTTAACCACTCACCTAAGCAAAAGCTTAAAACGTTACCAAGGAAGAATTCGTAGGGACCACTGGAAGGAAGGTGTTGTTGCTAAGGTCAGACATCAAGACATGATGGTTTAGCATTTTTCATCACCTTTCTATCATTTGGCCCGCAGAGCACTAGTTAATGCTTGTTAATCACAGGGTCATTTGCCACAATGTAACACAGAGGAATTGCGTAAGTCAGGTAAGAAATTAAACACGCATTTACCACAGCCTTAGGCCGTACTAGCATCTCATGCTCCGATGAAGCACAAGAGATGAGTGGGGTTTTTTTCAGTTCAAACTGAAGGAGTTCCATTCAGGATAAGGTTAAGCTTGGGAGGGGTAGATCCTTCCTCCACCAAAATGACCCAGCATGACTTCCATGCCCTTGAGGGAACTGATATCGAACATAAGGGGACATGTTTGGAGGATCCTGGAGAGTTAAGGATTTCAGTTGCAGAATTAAACTGATTTTCCACTGATCATCCTTCTCTTTCTCTGGGGTTTACCAAGAGACCTTCCTCCCGTTGTCTCTCCAGAGTCATCTAGTAATAAACTATTGATCTGAAGATTTAAGTGAGCAGCCAACAGGAAACCTCTTCCAGTCTTCAACCAAGTGACTCCTTCCCCATGTATCCAGCGCATTGAATGGTGTAACCAAGGCTCTCGTCTCTCTGTCAGCCTTTGTGTGGGCTCTTTGTGACTCAGGTCTCTGATGCACGGGTCTTGGAGGAGCTTCTTTGTCCTCTGGGTCTCAGATCCTGGTGATATTACACTCCTCAGCGCGAAAGGCTTCTTGATAACAGGTGTTGTAGAGGTTTGTATTTCTTTTCCCCGGGTATCTATGGCATTTTTTAGGAAGCAAAAAAGGATGTATGCTTCTTAATTAACCTGTACAAGGTTTTTGTATTTCTCCTTCAGGGACCTCGGGTTATTCCCTTACTAATTTTAGCTCATGCCTTGCCACGACCAGCAGGGGGCGTCTTCAACACAAGTTAAAATTGGATTGAATTTAGATTTGTTCCATGGTGAAACACCCGTGTGAATTACTGTGAAACCATTACTTCTTCGCATCCCACCCCCCCCCACCCTAAAATCTCTATATTTCCCAACTCTCCTCTTGGTTGTTTTTTTCCTTTTAATTGTGACATATGTCTGGAGTCTAGAATTAAACCTCCCTATGGTTGCTAAAAATTCTACAACCACAGAGCAGCTCTGTGCCTCAGAACTACTCCAGTTTCTTTTAAGTCCTGGTTCTTGGAATTCCTTTCAGATGTGCAGCAACTGCAATTACTCTCTGCCTCTTCCCATCAGAATGTGCTCTACGTGGTGTGAAGAACTGATCGCCTGCTCAGTTTGAGCCCCGCCAGTCTCCGTTTCTTCTTTCCTCTTGCTGAGATGTTGGGGGCCACACCCAGGGCCTCGCACCTGCTAGCCAGTATTGTGCTGCTGAGCTACACCACCGGCCCTTCCGCTGTGTACCTGCAATCTTTTTAGAGAACAGAAATTGAATTCAGGTATTTTTTTGGTACTTGCAGGTACTTAACGGCCTCGTCTCTTTCCAGTTAACCAATTTAGAGAGGTCTTCGTCCTCGGGGACTCATTCTTTGTCACAGCTTAACACTACAGCTGCCTGAGTCCAAAGCACAGTTT
Organism: Ctenodactylus gundi; assembly: GCA_004027205.1. Taxonomy (NCBI): domain Eukaryota; kingdom Metazoa; phylum Chordata; class Mammalia; order Rodentia; family Ctenodactylidae; genus Ctenodactylus; species Ctenodactylus gundi. The sequence continues at coordinate 67,106 of PVKB01003796.1, forward strand.
TCTTATTCACTTATTTACTCCTTTTTTGATACAGGGTCTTGCTCTGTAAACCACGATGGTCTTGAACTCATTATGTAGCCAGGCTGGCCTCAAGGTCTCAGCAACTCTCCTGTCTTAGCCTCCTGGGTGCTGGGATCACAAGGTGCACCACGATGCCTGGCTTATATGGTGCCGGGGAACTGAACCCAGGGTCTTGAGCTGGCTAAGCCAGCACTCTGACCTCCGAGCTACCTCCTAGCCCCCCTCTCTCAATCATCCATCAAAAATGCAAGGTCCTGGGCCAGGCTTCAAGGCTATAACAAAATATGCTGGACCTACTCTGGGAACCTGGGACCCTTAACTACAGGAAAGGTACCCAAGACTCAAATGTATATACAGAGATAAAGACGCAAATCGATTAACACCATGCAGGAAAAGCACACAGGACTTTGCTAATTAGTAAGGATGCTGGTTAGAGTGTCTGGCGTCTCCGTCTCACTGTCTTCCTGTTACGACCTTAATGTACACTTCCCCTCCTTGAGGTCAGAGGCCTCTGATTTTTGTTACTATGGCCCACCTGGTGTTCAGCAATTATGAAAGTATTTACTACATCATTTACACGCAGCCTAAACCTACACGAGAGCCAGTGTCATCTCCAAAACACAACACATCCCTGTAGTCCTTGAAGGATCTACGATGGGACCCTCCATACAGCTGCTTCTCAATAAATCTCCCTTGACTGTGATAGCGTTTCTAAAAAGTCAAGTATGTTTCTGTTTTCAGATTGCTAGTGCTCTCCCACGCAAATGTCTCCCAAAGTCCCAATTTCCACTCAACCCGCCCCACAGCAGCAAGGACTCAGGGGACCCCGAGCCTTTGGAATTTGGCTCCCCAGTCACCGTCCAGCCGTGGGCAGCAGCTAGGACGAGGCCAGTGCTCTTCAGCTGGAAATCACTAGCGTGAGTCACCTCGGGGAAGAGTGATCTTCATCTGAGCCTCTAATCAGCCTCTCACACGGGCATTTCCAACTGATTTTATTTCAGAATAGGTTTTTCTTTGTAAAACAAAACAAAACAAAACAAAACAAAAACAAAAGGAGGGGGTAGGGGAGATGAGAGGATATGAAATGAAAGTTGTTTCTTGTTAACAAGAATTAATGTAATGTAGCCAGAAAAAAAATGCCCAGGGAGCAGCCAAATGAAGCCAGAGACTGAGTCTGAAATCGTAAACAAATTAGAAAGTTCTCTGTTCCAGATAAGGTTATTCTGGAGGTTACATTAATGTCAGATGCACTGAGGTTTATCTTTAATGGGAAAAAATAATTTGATAAATTTGATCTTTACTTTGGTCTTCCGTTTGATTTACGTGTGCGGGCCTGTGATGGGAAGAAAGGGGAAATGGAGGATAAAATAGTATTCCAGGAACACTTCCGGAGAAAATAATGCAGTGAAGCTGGCTTGTAGGGCGTGTGTGTGTGTGTGTGAACCAAAGAATGTTCAAAGAATAGTTCAAAGTCCACAATCGTCGACTCTTCAGCCTCTAAACTATTACTGTTTTATAAGCATAAAGGTAGTACTATTCGTTCAGTGTGTAGTTTCAAGTTTCTAAGTTTCTAATTTAATTGATTGGACTTCTCAATTTACATACTCTTTATTTATATTAATTTATTTATTGTGTATATATATATATGTGTGTGTGTGTGTGTGTGTGTGTATATATATATATATATATATATAATGTTGGGTTTTTTTAAAGATGAGATCTCACTTTGTAGTCCAAGCTGGTCCTGAACTCATTATGTAGCCCAGGCTGGCTTTGAACTCACAGGCATTCTCCTGAATTAGCCTCTTGGGATTAGAGGTGGGAGCTATCACACCCAGCTAATCTTTATATGATGCTCGGAAATCAAACCCAGGACTTTGCTTATGCTAGGCAAGTTCTTTGACCACTGAGTTACAGCCCTAGCACCATTTGTTTATTTATTTTTTTGATGACAGGGTCTCACTCTGTAGTCCAAGCTGGTCCTGAACTCCCTCTATAAGCCAAGATGGCCTTGGACACATGGCAATCCTCCTGCCTCAGCCTCCCAAGTGCTGGGATTACAGGTGTGGGCCACCACACCCCTTTTATATACTCTTCAACACCCTATTCTTCAGCCTGTCCTAAGTGAAAAGCTGCAGCCCTGTAATCAAGCATTTCCAAAACTCTGCCTTTCTCATTTTCCCTTGCATCCCAGGGCAAGCATGTTGGAAAGAGTAGCCTGGTTTTCACGTACATTTGTCTGCTTTGAGACAATGGAATATAATTTTTATGGGTGATGTTTTAACCAGTAGCTGATTTTTAGATCATCCTCTCACCCACAAAAGTCTGTTTAAGAAATTACCTAGAAAAGGGGCCAAATGCATACAATGGAAAAAGGACAACCTGTTCAACAAATGGTGCTGGGAAAACTGGACATCCCCACGCAGAAGAATGAATATAGTCACACACCTATCATCGTGCACCAAAATCAAATCAAAGTGGATCAAAGACCTAGACATTGAAAGCGAAACATTGAACCTCCTAGAAGACAAATCAGGCAAATATCTAGAAGACATAGATATCAACAAAGACTTCCTTGACAAGACACCAAGAGCAAAGAAATTATCCCCATTATTAACAAATGGGATCTTGTCAAATTAAAAAGCTTCTGCACAGCAAAGAAAACTATCAACATTGTAAAAAGAGAACCAACAGACTGGGAAAAAAATATTCACCACCAACAACTCAGATAGGAAGCTGATAACTAGAATATACAAGGAGCTGAAGAAAAGTAAGCCAACCAAAAAGTGGGCAAATGAAATGAAGAGGCAGTTCACATAGGAAGAAGTTCAAAAGGCTAATAGATACATGAAAAGATGTTCAACACCTCTAGCCATAAGAGGGATGCAAATCAAAACAACGCTAAGATACCACCTCACTCCAGAGAGAATGGCCTATATCAACAACTCAAATAGTAATCAGTGCTGGTGGGAATGTAAATTCCTACAGCCACTTTGGAAAGCAGTATGGAGATCTCTCAAAAGACTAGAAATAAATATCCCCTTCAATCCAGCGACACCCCTCCTGGGAATATATCCAAAAGAGGCCAAAACAACACACAACAGAGATATATGTATACCTATGTTCACAGCAGCACAACTAACAATAGCTAAAATACGGAAGTCACCAAAATACCCACCAACAGACCAGTGGATACACAAACTGTGGTATTTATAAACAATGGAATACTATGCATCTATAAAGTCCAACAGCGTGGAGGCTTTTACGGGCAAATGGAAGAAGCTTGAGAACATCATGCTTAGTGAAGTAAGTCAGAAGCAGAAGGTGAAACATTGAATGGTCTCTCTGGTATGAGAGTCCCAGATCACAACTCTTATGGAACTTAAAACAAAAAACAAAGTGAAACAGGGGGGTAGGCAGGGGAGGGTGGGAGGGTAGGGTAGGGGGAGGGCCAAAAGCAGAGTGGGAAAGTCCTTGTCACCTTGACAAGATACGACGTATGTGCATAAAATCCTCAACTTCATTGCAAACCTTAAATCTTGCACTAATACATATCAATAAAATTGGGGGAAAAAAGAGAAAAAAAGAAATTACCAGATAAAATAGTTCTGAGTTCAGATTCATGCTGGTTTCAAAAGAGTTTTATAGGATGTCTTGAGTATAGGACCACCATTTATAAACAGCATTTTTGTGAGATAATGCATCTGAATAGCAAAAGGAAATTTGAAAAGATTGAGTTTTATAAGACGTTATACCTTCTGGTTGTATGGAGTTAGTCTTTGAAGATGCCTTCAACAATTTTCCTCCTCCTTGCATATATGTTCCAGATTCACAAGGTTCCCCACATTCAGCTCTTTGAGACCAGGGAGAGCCGCCATGTTACCTGGCCTTGCCTTCCAGGGCTCTCTGTTCTCCCCATCACTCTTCACACCTGTACAGTACTGCATCTCCTAAAAGCATCATGTGTGTGCACCTCCTTCTGCATGGAAGACCTGCCCCCTCTTTTTTTTTTTTTTTGAGACAGGATCTGGCCTGGAACACACATCAGTCCTCCTGCCTCCCTCTCCCGAGTGCTGGGACTACAGGTGCCTGCCACCACAGGCCTGTCCCTGTCTGGCCCATGTGACCAGTGCTCCGTTCTCCAGCTCCACCCCTGCCTCCTCCAAGAGCCTCCCCACACTGGCCTTGCCGCTTTCTCCTCCTTAGGCAGCTGCTGGGGTTGTTTCTCTTTGTTGTTGTTGTTGTTGTTTGTTTGTTTTTCCCACTATTTTTATTAATATACATATGTAATGCATAGTGTTTACAATGGATTTGGGTATTTTGTGCACATATGTATCATGTAACTTTACAATCCCTTCCCATTTTTGACCCCCCCCCCCCATCCTTCCCCCAACTCCGGCTATCACTTCATATGGTTCTATAGAATGTCTGTGTTCTGGGTTTTCCAAGTCAGAGAGACTACACAGTACTTAACATATTAATCTTCCGCATCTAAGTCATTTCACTTAAGTCACCACTCTAACTCAGCTTCCTATTCCTCAAATGGGTCGCAGTAGTTAAATCCTGATGCCTCTTCTCTGAATCCAACCAATTCCTTTATTGGTATATTTACTGAAAGTTTTTTTTCCCTATAAGTTGCTATTCTTAAACCTGGCCTTACCCACCAGTTCACATTAGAAAATAACTACAAGCATGTAGTTCAAAAGACTAGTAAATTTGGGAAAGAAGAAAAAAAAGTTAAATTTCAAATGCCTTAGCTGAATACTGGAAGGTGAATATTTGTACATTCACGGGGTTATCTTTACATCAATTAGTTTTCCTGGGGTTGTTTCTAAGGCCAGAATGCAACAGGCTGTAAGTACCTCGAAAGCAAGGACCAAAGCTGATGAGTGTTTATGTGTCTGCAGCAGAATGCCTCGCACAACTAAGGGCTAAGCGTGCTCAACAAAGGAAAAGTCACCTAATTCCCTTTCATCTACAACTGTTACACAGGGGAATAAACACAAATATCTTTCTGCCTTTTACAAAAACAAACTACCCAAATGGTACAAAAGAGAGAAAGTTAAAAGGAAACAAGATGAGACAGAAAGAAAAATAAATAACCAGCTAAACAAAAAATGTTCAGAGGTGGGAGAGCTGTTCATCAGACAGCTGTTATGTAAATATCGGTGAGTGGGTTTTGAGTCAAGGCGGAAACAAAAGCATTTCCCACATGCATTGCCCTTAGTTACAGGAGGAGAGGGACGCGGGCTGTAGGAGGCGTGGTGGGAGGGCGAACCTCGTGGGAGGGTGAGGTCCTCCAGATTCCAAAGACGATCTAGGATCGCTGGCTGCAGTACTACAGCTTCGCCAGCAGAGGGCGACCATAAACGTCGCCTGCATTTCCCGCTGCTCCCCTTGAAAATAGTTTCTTCGTATTTCAGATAAATTTGAAATGGCCATTGTCTTCAGAGGTAGGATATGGACGACGACCTTTGATTTTTGTTTCCTTTTCCCTTTCTCTTGCACCATTTTGGCCGTTCTGTTTTGTTTTTGTTTTTGTAAAAGGCAGAAAGATATTTGTGTGTGTTCCCCTGTGCTAGAGTAATAGTTGTAAATTAAAAGGAATTAAGTGATTCATTCTTTTTTAATGTCCTTGTTGGTCATGATAGATTTAATTTACAGTAATGTATGGGAAATTTGGGGGGTGTTTCAATTTGATAGTTAAAGCTAGGACACACGGATTAAATTTAGTTGAACTAACTGTTAGAACTAACTTTGCTAAAGCAAAATCATACTATCGAATACTTGGGTAAATGAATTACTGCCATTAGCATACTTAATCACTCCAAAAGTCTGAGGGTATACTGTTATATCAGCCCCCCAGTTTTTCCTGGCACTCTCCAATACAAACACACACAAACACACACACACAAACCATTTGAAAACAGAAGTTGGAGCAAGACCCACTCTAACTTAAGATGTTATAAACAAGCTTCCTCAGCAGAACATTCCCAGTTTTCATCATAATGCTGTGGTTGGCTGAGCCTGATTGTGTGCAGTGGGCCACTCAAGTTGGCTCTGGTCTGCTTCTGTTCTTAGAAAGAAATGCAAGAAGACACTCTGTAGAGATAACTAACTCTAAATCATAATTGATGGCATTTTCTATACTAGAGAAAAAATATGAGATAATGACCTGCTACGTATGTTTTTTTAATGGGCCACTAGAGTAAGTTTCTTCACTTTTTCTAATAGCTATGGTTGCCAATGCTGGACATTCTATTTACTGAAACTATCTCATCACTGGCTTTCTGTGGGCAAGGGGAGAACGTGTTTAGAGCAGGAAACCCCTCTCAGGCTACAATGTGAACCCCATCACTGTTCTTTAAGACTTTGGTTATGGTTAGCATTGAGTGGGAGACAAATGTTAGCAGATTTATGAGAAATGAGATCACGATATTTTTAGATCACTGACAAATTCTATTGAGTGTTTACTATGTTGCCCAGCATTGTCCAGGCACAGCAGTTAACGGGCATTTAGGCTCAATTCCTGTCTTCTAAGAGTGCTCATATCCAGCTTGGAAAACAGACACATAAATCAATAACCTCAATGCAATATGATAAGCCCTATCTTAAAAGCATTTGGAAAATGTCACAGTGTCAAGGCAAGGGCAATTTGGGGGTCTCCTAATACAGGATAGCACGTCCCATCAATTAATACTTAAAATTTGCCTGGTGTTTTTTAAGTTCAAGGTCATCATGGTGAAGTCGCGAGGAGTTACTTTTTAAAACTGAGCATCCCTATCGGTGCGTCTTTGGATGGTGTACCCAGAATTCTAACCACATCTGCTCACCAAGATACTGGGGCTACAAACAACTAGTAAATGTTGCTATAGTTAGTCTGTTGGCACTTAACACTCAACTGCATGTAAGGTGCCCAGACGGCCACGTGGGAGGATGGGCAAGAGGTGGGAAAAGAAAACTGTGTAAGTAAAATAAATCATCAAGCACAGTAGCTTAATTTTATAGCTGTAAATAATTCATGAAAGCATCTAGGCTAATTCTTGTCATTTTATAGAAAAGAGAACCAAGGTCTGGCAGTCTCTGAATGTTGAATTAGTGGCTGACAGACCTCAGAAGACTGGTAAACAGTGCAGTGAAAGTGAGGATTCTGGCCGTGGCTCGGACTCTGCCACATTCTGGCCAAGTTGTCTTAAGTTATTTAAACTCTCTGCCATTCAGTTTCCTCATCTGCCACATACTGCAGTATGTGGCCTTTCAAACATGAAAGAACACATATAAAACTAAGGCAAGCTTGAACAAATTCAGCAGGATCCTAACAAGAGCTTAGTAAAGACTAATGATTAGAACTCACGGGTCCCAGTCTCCAGTCTGTATGCTGATACTCCTGAATGAAGTGACATGGGGTTTTGTTCCCTTTTGTCTCTCTGAGGCAGAAAGCGACTTCCTTTTCTAGACCTGTGTGATCACGTGATGTGCTTACTTCCCTGTATGTCTTTCCCTTCAGGGCCAAGGAGATTAAGGTCAAGTTGGGAATTCTCCTCCAGAAGCCTGAATCGGTCACTGATCTTGTCATTCCGTACAACGAGAAGTCGGAGAAGCCAGCCAAGACCCACAAGTGAGTGTGGATTCCTCTCATTGTCCTCCAGGGGATGGCTAGCTTTCCGCTGGGTGACACCAGTACCTCATCTGTAGAACGACCCCTTCCAAGTGCTTAGAGGATGGCAAGAGTCCTCAGAGAGTTGGTCTGTAAAACAGTGGGCTTTCTTCCCCCTATCCCATATCTGGATCATAATATTGGATACTGGTGGAATACAAACAAATATTCAAAGAAAACTCTCACTAAAACCCTGCCTTCTCTTTGGAAAGACAGGCCATATTTTTATAAAAATGGTTCAGTCATCTCAATTGTTTACCACACCGAGCATGATAAAAACAACAAAACAAAAACAAAACCAACTGATCATTTGTTGCCTTGGACTGGGAAGCTGCAAACCATTGATCTAATTAATTGTGACCCTTCACGTTTATCTGCTAAGGCACTCTCCAAGACCACCTCAGCAAATGAGAACAGGACTTTCTAGGACTCGGGACTCGCAGTAATTAAAGACCAAGTTTCTCCCCAGGACAGGGTACCTTTAAGGTCCAGCAGAGAAGAGAGTCACAAGAGGAATGAATACTTGACTAGCCCTTTCTGTTAAATGCAGACCAAGCAGCTTTTCTCATTCATAAATCAGTAACAGTGACAAGGGACCTATAGCCCTGCCTCTCTCTCCCTCATCCTTGGACCCAGCTTCTGATCCTATAGGCTGCTATTCCACTAGGTATAGCAGGAAACTATAAATCTAAAAAGTCAAGATGTGGCAGCAAGGAACCCAGCTCTCTCAGTGTTCATGGGCATGAGTAACACTGCTCATAGAATTCCCTGTTCACCCCTCCACTAGGCACCTGCACCATCCCTGCCTACACAGGCACACTCCATCTTCCCTTGAACACAGAGATACCCATGCAAAATCAAAACAGGACTGCCAAATGAACTCAGACGCCATCAGCTGGGTCCCTAAAAGCTTCCAGATCACAGAAATGTGCTGAAAACACAGCAGAGCCTTTTAAACTGCATTTCTCTTTTTAAATTTAACATTTGTCTAAATTGGCCAGTGGGCCCTTTGTCCCAGTGACCTTCAACTTAATATAGCTGGGTTGGCTGAGAGATGGTAGAGAAATGGGTTATATTTTTGAAAATGATTTTTCATCAACCTAAGTGGATATTTCCACTCTCCTTCCTTTTATTACTTCAAAGTGTTCTCAAACCGGAAGTGAGACCTAATGGAGTTTTCTGCATTTGAAAGGGGGAAGCTGATTGGATGGGAAGCAGCAGGCTGCAAGCACTAGAGCAGAGTAAGAGCCCATTTTGCAAAAACAGCCTTCAAAAGCCTATTTTGAAGTAAGCATCCTCATTATTGATTTGTTGGGATTAACTTTAAGAAATACAGAGCTGTATTTCCTGTTCTGATTCCCTCCCTTAATATTCCACTTGGGCTCTTGAACTCTTTGGTGTAAAGGATTCAGAGAGGAACTAATTTGGAAGAAACCTGGAGCTAACATTTATAGGCTTACTTATTTTTGTCTTCAATCTGCTTTCTTCTAGAAGTTTGACTTGTTAAAAACAAAAAATTCCTTTCTATCTCCAGAGACACTGTGTGCCCACTGCATTTTTGACTGTGATTGCTAAAAGAATTTCCCACTTCCTTTCCAAACCCATTGACTCCATTGTACCTCTTCATGTTGGGCACATTTCTTTGCCCTTTGTGTGACAAGGAAAAATTATGTAATTCAGTAATTCTCTTCTCCACATTGAACTCTGCATTATTTTTAAACCCATAGTCTCTCAGGGAAAAAAAGGCTTCTCTTGTCCGAAGGTATTTTTAACTCTCTTTTTGAGACTATTGACAACAGTAAAATTCCTTTTTTAGAAGGCATTTTCTACTTTTGATATATGCTTAAGTTCTCCATTGAATTAAAAAAATGGATCATTGAAATAAGTAGAAAAAAAAAAGCTAATTCTATTCATTTCACCCAGGGCCAAGTCCAACTATCATCCTAGTTGAATTCCTAATTGCTCTTCTAATCTGAGATACTGAAGTACCCATATTCTACTTTGGAAACCACTTTCCCAGCCCTTGATCCCTTCAGCTCTGAAGCTTTTCTCTTTAATTAATTGTAGCAAGAGAAGTCTGCACTCACCATTTCCAGTACTTTGTCTCCGCCTTTGCAGGTTTAATCTTCACCTCCTCAGTGAAGCTGCTGTCTCAAAGGTCTCCTCTCGGACCTGGCTGCTGTATTCACTGTTCACCAGTGGCCTCTCTGTTCAGTCTTTCTCAACTTCCCATCCTGTCTTTCCACCTTCCTTCGTTTTCACTTCTGCTCACCTTGGCACCTGAGCATTCCCCAAGGCTCTGCGGTAGTCCTCCTATAAACACAATTAGTAAACCACGTAAGTTCAGTTGGCGATATCATGGCTTATAATCAGTTGCAAGATTTCAGAGGCAGAACTAGGGCTAGTCCTTTGCATTCTACACATTCCACTTTTTGTCTCTGTTGTCACCTCGTCACAAGGTTTTGATGTAGTTGTGTTTATCACTTTAGAACTCTAGAATGATCTCCACACATCAATGGGACCTATCCTGGCCAGTGCAGAACAACTACAACACGGCGTCCTATGCGCCGTCACCTGCTTAACTGTAAGAGGAGTCTTCATACAGGGAACAAAGATATATGTGCAATTCTTGGCCCAAAAATGGACATCGAAAAGTGGCATTTAAGAAAGAAATCCCAGCCTGTTAATAGTGTATGCCCGTGTTGCTGTTGGCCATGAGGTGATGAATTTTTGTGGCTGGAGACCCCCCATGAGCAGAATGCCTGTGGGGCAGTAGGGGAGAGGACAGCAGAGAAGGTGCTACAGCGGGCACTAATCCTCTGGCGGTTCATTCTCCTTGTCAAGAGCAAGATCATGGGAGAATATTATCAGGGATCTCTAAGTATACGCCAGGCTCTTTACAGATCAAAAACCAGACCAAAACCAAAGGGAACAATAACAACAGCAAAATCTAACCACCAGTTTTTAGACAGGTTAAGATCTTTTTTCATGATTACAGCTAGCACAGGTCAGAGTTGCTAGAGATACAGTAATAATTCAATTGACTAGTCACAGAAAACTAAATTTTGGAACTTTTCAACAAGTAAGTGAACTCTGAATAAAATGAGCCATAATTCCTTTAGTTATTGAAACATTATTTTTAGGAGTGTGCATTACAGTTCATTCTGCTCATGACCAGACTCAACTCCATGAACATTTTCTGAGCCCTTATCCCGTGCAGCAGAGGCTTAGGCACCATGAATGGACTTGTGGATAGGAAAAAGAAAAATAAGAAGGAAGGAGTAAAGAAAAAAGAAAGAAAGAAACAATTGCCATTTCTTTAATGTGGGCCCCAAATTATATATATATGTTTGATCTTCACAACAAAGCTCATTTATTACAGAGTGAAGCTCTCAAGAATATGGCTTGGAAAGGGAAGAGTGGAAAAAGTTCTACATGAATGAAAATCCTTGGCTACACCAAAACCATGAGAGAGATTCAGCAAGTGCAGGGTGGTGAGAGTTGAGAAAGGGGAGCCTTCCAGTGGAGATGGCCACTTCCTGAACGAGGTGGCATTTACGTTGGGGACTGTAAAACAGTCACTCATCTCCGTACATGTTTATTTTTCCTTTTCCCTGAACTGGCTTCCCCTCTGTCCCAGACACACCCACACAGACAGACTCTGGGCCCACCCTCTGTGGTCAGCTATGGTCTTGCAAGCCAGGATGTTCTCTGGTCATTGGGATCTGCATTTATTTTATTTCCAAAGAAGGTCAGTCTTAATGAGGGTTGGCAAATTCTGAGAATCAGGACAGGATGAACCTCTGCTACATCCTAGGCTGGTAATCAGGACACAGGGCCACATGCTGTGGGGGAGATGTCCAGCTTGACTGTGTCCTTAAATCAATTTGGACTAATTTCTTTCCCAAGTGGTCTGTGCACACGTCCTTTTCAACATGGTGATGTGCTGCTGATAGTGACCTGACGACTGAGTATCAACAAGACCTTTCGGGACACACTGGGTCTGGAAACGCACCTCAGTTTGGTGTGCCTGTTCTTGTCATTGCTGCTACTTGTGCTCCTCTAGATTAGCCAGAGGAAAAGGAGAAAAGAGATTTCTCTTTTGGAGAGTATTTATGAATTCAAGAGATTCAGGTGTTATAACTGAGACAATATCACACAGAGGAAGGACCTCTTACAGAGGAAAAATTAGGAGTCTTTTAGTAGAAGGGGCTCCTTCCCAAAGAATTCTCAGTACCGAAGCAGGGATTTGGTGGAGTTTATCAAGGCAAAAACCACAAGAATGAGAAGGATCACAAGAACAAAAGGGAAGGGGTGGCGAAACATTAGCAGTAGATTACAGAATTAAACAACAAGAAACAAACAATGGCAATAATCTAGCAGTGATTTGAAATTTAACTTACACCTTGTGTCTGATCCCAGGGAGATTTTCAGTAGCAGTCTGGGGGAAAAGTATCAGAGAGTGAGTCTGAGACACAGGAAAGGTGGCAGGGCAAAGAGGGCATCAGGGAAAGCCCAAAATGGCAAAGCTCTTGTCACTTCACCGTGAATGAGCCAGGCCTTCTCTCTGCTCTGGGCTGGATCCTCTTGTCCAGTAACTGAACATCCTGCTGCTTCTGTTGCTCTTGGCATATGTCAGTTACATGCAAAATACTGAACCCACTGCAATGACGTAATTAAGATGAAGGAGACCTTGTGCTAAACTGGTAGGTATGAAACAATATGTACACGGGAAAAGTTCTCAGCGGGAGAAAATCTGTATGCACCAATGGAAGAGTTCACCTGGATGGCTCTTATTTTGGTTAGCAATAAAATGAAACAGAAAAACACAGGGACACAACTGTAACGCCATGTCCACGCCATCTCTGCTCCTTGCGTTTCCTACATTACCCAAAGGGAAGGGGTGGGGGAAGGTAGTGACTTGTTACGAATAAGCCCCTGATATTTATGTCTCCGGCGAGGAAAACACATTACACCTGAGATTATCTCATAAGGTTTCTTATCATCATTTTTGTGAAGTTTTACTTTCAAGCAGTTACAACTTTATGAGAAGTCATACAATCAAGTTGCATAGTCTGTACACATGATCCACGGGGGGTGGGTTATGGAGGAGGCAGGGTGTTGTTGCTATACTTCAGCCAAAACGCTTCCTGCCATTATTATTTTTTCTTTTACTTCTTCCATGGGTAAAATGAGGCTGAAATTGAGCCAGCATAGTGCAAAGTCTAAGCAATTATCTTTTCACTCTTAGCTGTAAATATAAACAGTTAAAACCCAAAGGTATGATTTCATTGAAACTAGAAACAAGACTTCTCCTTGGTTATCTAGACAGCTGAAAAATAATTTAAGAGTTGGAGAAATTCTGAAAACCACTTCTATTTGCCTTCCTGTTCTAATAAATACTCTGTCCGTCTGTTTTGATTTGACAGAGAAGAGCCTGTACCATCAAGCACAGGTTCAGACAGGGTAAGCAGGAAGGGTGGGGAAGGAGCAGTCAGACATTTATTTTTCCGCAGAAAGTACCAGCTCCACGCTGTCGTACAAGGAGAATAGGTGGATAAAGTAATAATAAAAAAGTTGCATGCAGATTCCTGCACATATAAATGTGAAAAGCAGCCTAAGGTGAAATTATATGTGGGCTATTATCTTGTTTTGAGTTAACATCTCAGGCGTTTGTGTACAACAATCCAACTCAGGATACAGTTTCTTTAGAAAAAAAATGCTGACTTACTCTAATTGGGCAAGAGAAATAAACATATAAAGGTTAATGTAGAGTTGTCATGATTACACTCCCGGCAGAAGGCAAAAATTACACATACCACGCTCCACTGATTTTAATGAGATGTACGGATGTGGGACCAAATATCCTTTGCTGATTAAATCCAGTGGTTGATGTGCAGCATTAGGAAGCAGAGGACATGGGTTCAATCCCCGTGGCAGTCCACTGAATTTCATTACGACGTTTGGAGTAAAGACTACAAGAGATTAGACATGACATCATGGCAAATGGACAACTTCTACAAAGGGACAGACCTGACTTAACTGTTCAGAAAGGAATGAAAATAGGTGATCTAGAGAGAAGAAAAGCAAGCCAGCTACGTAGATCCAATGTTAGAAAACAGTGTGCTTGTCCCGAGGACAGTGGTCAGCCACATCATTCCCACCTAAGAAAAACAAGGCCACGTCGTTGTCTGTATGTGCGGCTAACGCTCCCCTTTTGCCTTTTCCCCTTTTCTGTTGTTATCAATTCAGACCTTCGCCGAACGAGGTCCTGCAGTGGCGTGATTCCCTGGACAAGCTCCTGCAGAACAACTGTAAGTCCACGCTGGATTTTGTTATAAAGGTCACGATTGGGACAGAGACACAGACACCTTTGGGTTCACCCAGGTCTGTCTTTCCCCATTTTGACCTATTTTTTTTGGTTTTTCGAAGGGGTCTCAGTAAAAGAATGAACTACAAGATTGTGGTGACACCAGAAAGCAAGGAACTGTGGGAGACAGTGAAAAGGAGGGGTGCTGAGGACACACGCTATAGGGCGTGCTCCCACCTGCCCTGCTGGCTGCTGCGAGGCACAGCAAGTGGCTTGCCTTATGCGCTGCTCCTTTTTTTTCCCCATGTCTCCTCTGGGCCTGGTTGTGCATACTTACAATTCTAGCACTCTCGGAGGCTGAGGCAGAAGGACAGCAAGTTCAAAGTCTATCTTAGTTATCACAAAATAAAACATAAAGAACGGGCCGGGGGGGGTAGGTTGGCGCAGAGGTACTAGGTTCAATTCCTAGCACCACAAGAGGAAAGGGGGAGAGAGCAGGGCAAAGCACATCTTGCTGTGTTTCCCACTCTGATCTTGGGTTTCTGGGCTCAGTGACCCTCCTGCGCCAGCCTCTCGGGGCACTGGAGCTAAAAAGGTGCACACTGCCATGCCTGGCTAGCCTGCCTGCTTCCTAATAGTCTCCCCCAGTGAAGTGGGAAAGCTTCCTTTTCTTTCTTAGCCTCTCGGTGGATTAGTGAGGATCGGCTAGACCATCGCTGAAGTCTCTGGACAGTCACCAGGAGCACATCACAGCTCGGATTGCTATCAGCTGCTGGTGCAACCTGTAGGTTCAGCCTCAGTTTCTCCTTCTGGAAGCACACCTTTTACATCTTCATTCAAGACAGGACAAAGGTGCTGACCAGGGAGAACTCTCTTTTAAGCCAAAGCAAATGTAATAATATTACTTACGTCTCCTGGATTCAAAATCCTTCCTGATTCCTAAAGTTTATGGCTTCGAGTTCAGATTTTCAGGATTCATCATGACTTCGGGCAAATTTCCATAGGATTTCTACATGTAGTCTCTTTGTCTGGGATACTCAGACTCCTATCTCCTTGTGCTAAAGTTCTCTTTTTCTTATGAGAACTAACCTAAATAGTAAAGGCCTAGTCTTCCTGGACCATTGTCTTAGTTACGTATTCAATCCTGGGACAAAATACCCAATATAGACAATTTAAGGGAGGAAAGATAGCCTTAGCTCACAATTTCATAAGGTCTCAAATAGTCCACTCATAGGCAGCCGGAAACGGCGGAAGCACGTGGAGTGAGTTCATACCCGTGACTCCAACAAAGGCCAGAGCTTTCCCAGGAAGAAGCTGTAACAATGTGTCTTCTGCCTCCAGTCAGTTCAAGTTGCCAACTGGACCAGCCACACTGAGGGTGGGTCCCCCCCGCGCCCCTCATTTCGTGTCCCACAGCTCAACAATATAACACCTGAAAGCTCTGTCCTGGGCACACTGCCCACACTCATCTCAAACAAAATTGACACAATCCCTCCAGGGCAAGCCCCAAACACCCATCCCTTCCAGCCAAGCCCCCCCTCCCAACAGCACACGGTCCCATCGTTATCCCACTACATCCAAATGCACGAGGCTTGCGGGGACACTCCAGATCCAAGCCATGGCAACCACCCAGCCAAATAACCCACCCCTGCGTTTCCACAACCACGTGCCATCAAACCCTTTATGCCTCTACTTGATGCCTTGCATTCAGCAGCTATCTCTCTCTTCTATGACAGATTCCAAGCTCCTTGACAACCAGGATTTAGTCTTTTCCTCTGGATCATTTCACAACAGGAAACGCATGGGGAGAACAAATACTTGTTAGCTGATTCACATTAAAAGAATGATTCAGCTTGCAATCCTAAGCCATTTTCCTCATAGTCACCACAAGAAAGGGGCACAAAACCTCATCAAACGCTTAGCAAAAATAAAGATTGAGGAATTGTTTTTTATCGTGATTAGCAGGCACAGCACATATGACAAAGAAGGTGTGTTGTGCTGTATATGACTATTTCTACATCTCGTTTCTGCTTAGGGACGACGGCCTCAGTTTCCTATTTATGGAGGGAGAACACCTAAGCCTCTGACTTGGAGTTTTTCCCCTCTTTCTCATTACTGATTCTTTTTTTTATTTTATTTCATTTTATTTACTTGTTTTGATAAAGCATTCTGCAAGACATTCAATAAATAATTATTAAATGAGTGAGCAAATAAAAAAACTTTTTTTTTTTCCTGAGATAAGGCCTGGCTCTGTTGTCTACTCTGGTCCTGAACTCACTACGCAGTCCAGATTGGCCTTGAACTCATGCTAGTCTTTCTGCCTCAGCTTCCTAAGTACTGGATTTACAGGCATGTGCCACCACCACACCTGGCTTATTTTTGCTTCTTGACACCTAGAAACTCTATAAAATTGTCTATAAGAACACTATTTATGTTTACAGCTTGACTTACTGTCTTACCCCGGAAGTTTTTGGGCCAACAGCAGTTTGAAAGATGACATGTTGTTAAATTATGAACACTAAATGCTCTGAGTGCCAGTGTTTCTTGCCTTAACTGTGAGTTAGCAGAGCTACTTTTCCATTTTCAAGTACTCAAGGAGGAGGGAAAATATGTTTGTGCCCAGGTAGCGTTGTTTTCAGTCACACCAATTCTTAGCATCACATATTCCTGTGCATCAGGCTTTCAGGTGAGAAAGCTGGTGGTAAGAGGAAAGCCAGGGACAGTCAGTGTCAACACGATAGTATTTGTTGGGAGACCAAAGTCTTAGTTTGCAAAGTCCTGAGTTTGAGACCTGAGATTCCTATAGTAGTATTCTCTACTCCTCAGAGGAGTACGTGCGTGTACACACATACACTATTCGTAGTATTTTATCTAATTGGATACAGTATATTTTTAAGTTGTATGTGTGTTTATATTTGAATGTGATATGTGTGGTTGTCTTTTAGGTTCCAGATAATTATTCTCTTAAGTAACTGATTTTTTAAAAATGTTGAGCATTAAATTTTTCCAAAGCAATAACTGGGCAATCATTCTATGAACTAGAAAATTCTTTCTATACCTATCCATCCAAAGTAGCTAGAACAAGACAGAGGGTTTATGGTACAAGAGTGAAAGACTGCACAGAAACCAGGAGACGCTGCCCTACTGGGATGAAGCCACCAGTCAGTCCCTTGTCACCCTGCTTCTCTGTTCTCACTGTCCTCTCTTTAGCTTTGCACCTCCCTCCATCTCCGCTTCTTTTCCAACACTGGATTCTCCATCTTTCTCTTCTGCCATCAAACCTCTGCCCCGTGTATCTCTGGTTCCTCCTAAGGCAGAACCACCGGAAAGACACACACACCCCAACAGGTTTACCCCATCATCACTGGCCTGGAGAAATACTATTTGGCCTGCTTCCACCACGCCCTCTATCGTTCATAATGAATAACTGCAAGTCAATCTTTGGCTACTCAGTTCTAATTTGCATCTGTTAAAACTTGTAGTCTATGGTCCAAAACTAGCTGAGATTAGTTGTGCCTGATGCAGAACAGGAAAACAGGGAAACAGCTCCACTAGAGAAACATGCACATATCCAACTTTATAATTCCTCCGTGTATCTCAATCTTGTAAATTCAAACCATTTAAGCTTGAATAATAACATCTTGGTTTACTTACAAGGAATATTGGCATCGTTTTGTAATAATAAACGATAGTTACCTACTATTCCCTAAGTTAAACTTCATGGAATAATGGAACAGTTAAGCAGACGCTCAATCTTTAAAAAAAAAAAAAAGCTGGAAAACATTTTCTCTCCTTTTCCATTTTAAAAATAATTTTTTATTATTCATTGTATTTGACTCTGCTCTGAAAGTGTAACAACTTCTTGCATGTTTTGCCTTCAAATCCACAGGTAGCACCATCTTTTGTCCCTTCGTAAGTTCAAAGAGCATATAACCAGTATGTTGTTTTTTAAACACACAAATAGATTGCACACAGGATTGTTATGTAACAGAGTGATGCTCAATAATACCGCCCCCCCCCCCACACACACACATTTTTAAGAGCAAAGAAGGAACAAAGCCCAGTCTGGTAGCAGCCAAGTTTTTACATAGCTCCTCTTTTTCCCAGGAGTTTCAAAAGGTCAGACCATTTCCCTGAGACACTCTTAGGATCTGAGCTTTCCCAAGGGGAATAAAGTAGCCTCGATCCAGGTTCAGCATTTGCCTTTTATCCTTCTATCCAGCACTCCTTAGAAATAATCAAAGATGTTATTTCAGCTGAAATGGTTTAAGCCTATGAAACTGACAAACACGGAGGAATCAGGAAGTTGCACATGTACATATTCATATGTATCTATCTTTGCAGTCTCCTTGCTCATGTTTCCTTCCTTGCCTTTTCCAGCTCATGTTTATCATCATCTTCCTCATGACAACCACAACTGTCATTTAAGATGAGGTTTATAGTAGTAACATTCATAGCTGATGTTCATTAATCACACGTGCCATGCACAAGTCTAATTATTTTGTGTACATTAGTTTACTTCACGGTTCCAATAGTTTGAGAGCTCAAATATAATAATCCCTACATTTTATAAATGGAAACTGTCTCAGTGATGGAAGGTAGCTTGCCCGTCAAATAAACTACAGCAATAGCAAAATCAGAAGACCTGTTTTTTTTGGTTCAAGTATGGGTTCTTTGGTTCTGAAAACTGGAAGGGGAATACTTCCATTAATACATCTTGTTAAGTGGAAACTTGTTCACTATTAGGTGCACAGATTTGGATCAGCAGGTGAGATGCAAATGAAAGGTGAAGATAAGTGAAATTCAAACTTTGAACTCAAAGAGTCTCACAAGAAGATGGCTGTATCAGCAAACAATCTCAACAACAAGACAGAAAGCAGTCTCGCCCCTCATCAGAACACAACAAAAATTCCCACAAGCAACTGGATGCTTGTGGGTAATGAGGCAATATCTCAGTTGCATTTTGAATGATGGCAAAGATTAATTTTAAATTTGTTATGAATAATATTATGAAAGCCAGTGCGTACTGAGCTACACGGTGGCAATTATGTTTGCCAAGATATGAGAGCTTCATATTAATTATCTAATTCTTATGAGAACTCTAGCAGACAGATTCCATTATGTTCTCCATGAAACAGATGAGATGGCAGAGGCTCAGAAAGGTTAGATGAGCTGCCAGGGTCGTCACAATTGCACACTAGGCCAGGCAGGAGAGGTCTCCTAGCGATCTGGGTTCCATAGCCTGTGCGTGGAAGCAGCAGGCTACGTAAGGCACGAGGCAATTACCAGCGCCTTCTCTTCCCTGCCCCACACCCTTGTCGGAAAGGTTAATGCTAATCTAGCATTCAGTACTTTTTCCTTTATGTTGAGCTGACTGGATTTGTATAGTTTTCCTTTTATTCTCAAAATGGTCTTAAAAAGTGGTTTTATTTTGTTCTTAGGTAGGGCTACTCCTCTGTGTAGATGCCAAAGTGTTGTAAGATTATGAAGAAGAGCAAACACCACAGTGTTTCTACAAGCCCCCCGGGTGTTGCTGGTGGTGGATGCTTGGAGAGCTCGACCTGACGTGTCTGGGGCTTCATGCAGACACAGCAGAGGGGAAGGAGGGGATTGGTCAGGAACACGGGTGTGAAGTGGATGGGGAAAGCGGTAAGACCTAGAAAACATCTATTTCCTATAGAAGACAGATACTTGGCCTGGAGTCTTTGCAACTCTTACCAAAGAAGACATCCTCAGAAGTGATGAGAATTCAACAGAGAAAGTCTCAGAGGGATGAACACATAGAAAACAAGAGGCTAAGGAGGAGAAAGAAGTACCCTGTACAGGCAGGCCTGTGCCTCCCATACCACTCAACATTAGTGCTAGCATTGTTTTATATATATACAATATATTTTTTTCTCTCTCTCTCAGTTAAACTACAGTAGAAAACACACAGGCATTGTGGGACAGTTTCTGTTTCCAGAGTCTGATCTGTGTAGCTTTTTGAAAAGTGCCTTAGGGTAATGGATGAGTTAAGGGACTGTCAAGCAGGACTGCCAGGGTCTGGATCCTGGCTCGGCCATTTACCAGGTGCACACTGATGGTCAGTCACTTTGTTTCTGACCTGTTTTTTAAAATAAGGTTTTACAGTACCTGCCTCTTGGGTTTGTAATGAAGACCAAGTTAACTTTTGAAGGAAATATACAAGAAGTAAGCCTAGACCGCACAACCAGGCATATTGTTTTTTATAATAAATGAGCTAACGGATTTCTCCAACTGACTTTGTCTCGTGGTAGATGGACTTGCCAGTTTCAAAAGCTTCCTGAAGTCTGAATTCAGTGAGGAAAACCTTGAGTTCTGGATGGCCTGTGAGGATTACAAGAAGATCAAGTCCCCTGCCAAGATGGCTGAAAAGGCAAAGCAAATTTATAAAGAATTCATCCAAGCAGAGGCTCCTAAAGAGGTTGGTCCTGAGGGGCGGGGCTGGGGAGTGTGAATGTGGCGTTAGTTAAGGGTCAGATCAACGTTTTACCAGGAAAGATTTGAATATGAAGTTCTGGCGCAATATTTGAAGATCAAGGCCACTCTTGTCTGTGAGGATGTGACATTATTATGCACCCACTGGGTACTGAGCAGAGCAATATCATCTAGCCGACAGGACTTGACCTGTGCAGGCCACTTTCCAGCCCCCACGTCACTCTTCAGTAGCACGTGCCCTCATGGGCTCGATCTTAGAGGATCACCAAGTCCCTCTGAAGCTCTTTCCTTCTTTGTGGAAATAAGAAGAATGAAGACTTTTTTGCAGAGTTTTTGTGGGGATTACGTTAAACAAATAGTAGATTCAAAAACACAGGTCTCAAATATCTATCTTGTTGTCTGAACTAATTAACGCTTAGTGGATATTCCTACCTCTTCCCTCCCCTCCCCTTCTCTTCCCCTCCTTCCCCTTTCTTCCCCACGCTTCTCTTCCCTTCTCTTTCAAGCCCCCCACCCCCCAGCCCCCAAGACTATCTTCCATCCTTTGTTGCCCCTGACTGACACTGACACTCTAGTTGGGACAACAGGACTTCCACACATGAAAACCAAAATAGTACATGATCACTGTGCTACAGATGTTTGAAGCCAAAGTATATAGATAGATAGATAGATAGATAGATAGATAGATAGACAGACAGATATAGATATAGATATAGATATAGATATATCAAAGAAGTTTTGAGAGGAGTTTGTCTTCTTTATAACTAATGAAGCCAAACTGAGAATCCTGTTACGGAGTTCAGGATGGTCACAGCAAGACCTATTCATAATGCCCTGGGTGGGTCACTATAATTTTGCATTGCTTCCTTTAACCTAACCTGGACATTTTATGTCTCCTAAAGATCTGGAGTCGGCACAGAGGTGACTGAAGGAGCCCTTTGCGTAGGCCTTAATCTAGTTAAGGTGACTTCAAAAGGGAAAATTCCTGACATTCCCTGTCCGGTCTGCCCTAGTACTTCTCAGTCACGCCTTTGAC
Organism: Ctenodactylus gundi; assembly: GCA_004027205.1. Classification (NCBI taxonomy): domain Eukaryota; kingdom Metazoa; phylum Chordata; class Mammalia; order Rodentia; family Ctenodactylidae; genus Ctenodactylus; species Ctenodactylus gundi. The sequence continues at coordinate 88,586 of PVKB01003796.1, forward strand.
TCTGACTCTAATCTGAAGGCTCTGCACAATTACCTGAGCTCCTAAAACTAGCTTTTTCAGTAGTAAGGATTTCCAACAGCCTAACAGACCTGAAACATTTTCCAATGTTCTATTAGCTAGTTTGGATTCTTTTTTTTTTTTCTCCTCTTCCACTTGGATTTCTTAAGACTCATTCAAGCATACAATGGAAAGGATAAACATTTCTCTCAAACCATTCCCAGGCTAACTCAGACAACTGTGTACCCTGCGCATCTCCAGGGAAGCCAATCCCTTCTGCGCTAATAAGAAAGGCATTCTGGAAGTCAAGCAGTGTAGTGGCTCTGCATTCATGGCATGGAGTTCCTGGTGCCTCCCTGGGCTGTACTCTGGTGGTTCAAACCCAGGCTCTGTAGCTACGTTGCTGACTTCCAAATCTTCTCTTCACTGTTTACAAGAACAGCTCCATAACATCTCTGTGCCTCTGTCTCTCACCTGAAAAATTTCAAGGACAGTATCTACTTCCCAGAGTTGCAGAATTCAATGAATTGACTCTGCAGAGGCCTCAGCACACCACCTGCCACAGATCAACCTCCCAGTGAATGTTAGCGGCTATTAGCACCTGCACTTACTGTTCTGTTAAAACTACTACTTCCTGGTTTTATTTTGGAAAAGAACACTTTTCTTTGTTCTTCTAGAACTATGAGAAAGTTCGTGCACTCTCAATCAGAATTTCTTTTCCCTGCTTTACTCCCTCCTTCAGGCATTTCGTGCCTGCTCAAGTGGTAGAGATGCTGTGGTAGAAAGACTGACTGTGAGCTCACATTCTGATTCTGCAGATCCAAATGCACTTAGCAGCAGTAGACTGAAAGCCATTTAACCTGAGTGCGTGTGTTTCTGTAAAAGTAACATCTATTCTTCAGGTTATCGTTAGGATTAAACAAGATGCCTGTGTGTTAGCTACATTGGTGGGCGTGACACTACATGGCTGTCTGAATGGCTGGGACCGAATCTGAGTCACACATTCTGTGGAACATCACTTGCTTCACCCCACTGCCTATAAAACAGAGATGCTACTCTCACTTTTGGGGACCTCCCCCCTCCTTCTTGAATTCTGTGAGAAATTTCACCTCTTCCTCGCCTCGCCAGACCCTGCACGCTGTGCTGACACTGTGATCTGGTTTCCGGCTCCACAGGTGAATATTGATCACTACACAAAGGCCATCACGATGAAGAATCTGGTGGAACCTTCCCTGAGCAGCTTTGACGTGGCCCAGAAGAGAATCCACGCCCTGATGGAGAAGGATTCGCTGCCTCGCTTTGTGCGCTCTGACTTCTATCAGGAGTTAATTAAGTAGTCGTGTGGTGAGGTTATCAAAATCACCCTGGGAATTACATGGTCCACAATAACACTTTCTTTTCCAATAACCCATACACCTTCCCATTTCAGCTTTACACGAAGATGCCCAAACAAGCAAAATCCCAAGGAGAATGGCTTCCTCATTTGCCCGCCATGTTTTAAATGTAGACCTGATTTAGATGCCTTCCTTTCCAATTTTTTTCTTCTGTCCTATTCCTAATTAAGCTCTTCCTGGTCTCTGACAGCTTTATTCAAAATAACACAATAATCCTGCCTAAGACAAAACTATATAAAACAGGAATACATTATCAGCAAATAATGCGGGTTTAGATAACAGATCACCATCTAAATTACTCTGAAAAAGAATATGGATGTGAAAGGCCTATTTCCAAGGAGTTAATTAATTTTATTTACTGTTTCAATTCTAGTGCAGGGAGAGCACCCCTCTCGTTACTTCTAAATTTGGCTAGTAAAAGGTGGCAAGGTTTTTACGAGGCAGTACTATTTGACTTTCCAAGCAAATACATTATTCATAATAGTGATATTTCCTTTAAAGCATCTTTGTTCTAATTAGATTTATACATAAGAGATAACACAAATATGTTTATGCAAAATTAGTGTAAATATAATTGGTATTACCTCATAATTAAGTACTTCTCTCACAGTTCTCCCTGTAAATGTACCAAAATCTGTTTTAAATCAGTGATCTGAGATCATCAACGAACTATCTATAAATATATATTCATCCCTGGAATTTAAATCAAAAGTTTTAATATTCAAGATATTTCAAATTCTTGTCAGTATTAGTGCAGAAGTCTCTAATTGCAGCCATATAAAATAAAACTGTTATCCTTCATCTTGCCTCCTACTTCAATACCAAGAGGGTAGTACACTGAAAAGGGAAAATACTGCCAAACCTACAATAGTTAATTATCCTAATACCATCTGTTTAATAAATGATGGTTTTTCTTCTCAAAAAAAGAACCCAAATTATCATTAGAAAAATTAATGTGACTGTGTGGAGGTTAAGTGAGACAGAGTTTTAATGGATCCTCCATTTTGCATAATAGTGTGACTAATTAGCATCTCCAAGTCTTCTTGCACTACTCCACTTCCTGCATTAGAAACTTACAATTATACGTGAAGTTCCGACCTACACTCCTGTGTGTCTCATACACAACTAACCAATAGAGGATGGCATTTTTTTAGTAGGTTTCAACTTTTTTTTCTGTATTTCATTATTACAAGTCCTAGAATCTTTTTATCTTTAGTAGATTTCATTAAGTAATGATTCACATACTTTAGTAACAAACTGAACCAAACCGAGTCATGGATGAGGGCAGTAAGGTGAGGGTATTGAGTTCATAAACAAGATGATTTTCAAAGAATTAATAAAACTCTGAAATGTTTAAGTAGCCATCACATTGTTTAGTCTTGTATTTCCTCCTTTTATTACCATTTATCACATGTATTCTGTAATCTCCTATGTGTGTAGCTCATTCATTCAGTTATTTCTTAAGGATACTGAACATGAACCAACTACATTATTCTATTCTTTAAGTAAACACACTGTGCAGGTTGACTTTCTTGTATTTTCTGATTTCAAAGGATAGCATATCTCAAGACATGCCATTTACATTCTGAAAATAGATTGGAGTGACTGGTCCCACTGGCAGCTGTTGTAAGTGGTATAAATTAATTCATAGTTGTCCTTGTTGTCCACTCTAGACAAACTTCTTCCCGACCGACTCTCAGCTAAGTGGGACCAACACTGGGTGTGTGAAGAAGTTCTCCTTAACATGCATCTGAGTGGGACCAGGAGGAGGTTAGATCAAAACGTCCCAGAGGAGTCTCGGGCTGTCTTCCTTAGACCTGCCTGCTGTGCCCTGAATCAGTAGAAAAAGTGCCAGTGCTTGATTTTCTCGTGCAGCTAGAAATGTAAGAAGCCAAAGAATATAGGTGAGTTGCTTCTTTCTTGAATGCCAAACATTTTTATCAGAAAAAGTTATTTACATTTAAATATTTTATCTACATTATTTGGAATAAGCAAGTGTTTAAAGAGCCCACAAGGTCAGCCAGATAGGATAGCTCTCACCCAGACGGTCACTGACTTCTTCGCCAGCTTCCGACACACCCTGTGGAAATGGCTGGACTCGTCAGTGGAGGACGAAGGGGCCTTCACCTTTGCCTACGCTCAACCTTGGGGCAAGGTAGGGTGCTGCAACGGGAACGGGTGGAAGCTCCACAAAGCAGGAAGGAAGGCACATTCTCCAGCCAACTGGGGATATTTTAGCTCCATGTCTATATCCCTACTGCTACATATAATTTCACATTTAAGGCAGTATACACATATATATTAAAAATTCTTCTTACATATGCAGAAATAAAAGGGATACAATGTTCCAGGCAAAAATGAGAAACCAAGTGTATTAAAATTGCTCTAAAGTGTTTTTAAAGCATTTGTTTTAAATACAAGGGAAAACCCTATGTTCGTAGTAGTTTCCAAGGTGACACAAAGCAAATACATTCTTCTAATTCTGGAAAGCCAGCAGAAGAGGGATGATCTTTCCAAGATTAAAAAAAAAATCTAATCTGTAACATCACTTTATTATTCCTTTTGCCTGCTTCACTTCCCCTCCACTATCCTTGAGTAAATTGTCTGGAAAAGTATGAAGCTTAATGCAAGAGCCGGTGGGGCTTAAGTTTTCCTCCCTCAAAAAAAAAAAAAAAATGGAAACATAATTGTAAGTGCATTTGGGAGGGAGAAAGGTGGTGAAACCAAATCGTGGCCAGTGGAAACTGGAGGACATGCTTCTCATTTGAGGGAGAAACCAGCGGTCACCCAGGCGCTGGCCTGTGACCTGCATTTGACGGCCTGGGTTTCATGTAGTTTGGGGTTGGAGTTAGGCTAAGACTTAAAACAGGCCAGGACCAAGAGACAGACTGTCAACTCTAGAGTAAACTGGGAGGCTACATCCCATGTTTTTTCTGTTAAAGCAGCGCTTGTTCTTGTGAATACCCCTCTTAGTTCCTACTTCTACACAAATACACACACATTTTCCCCCCCAGGGACCCTGATGTGCAGGCCTCTCAGTGACTGCTTTCCAGAAAGTTGAATGCACACAACCATTGTGTCCCGTCTCCCCGCACATGACACATGTACTACAATTCTTTTCTGTGCACTTTAGAGTGCAGTTTGTAGGACAAAAGACGAAGTTGGTGAAAATAAATTATTTTTTTAAATTTCCGTCTTTCTTAAAGCCATGAATTTAATGTGTTTTCTGGACCAAATCCATTTCAGTAGGATGAAAATGATTTTTCAAAGACAATAACTATCCAGAAGTTTCAGTAAAAACTCAACCATTCACAAGACAGTTGATAAACACACATTCCCTTCTAGGCCTCTGCCAAACTATCTCTTTCATCACAGATTGGGTAGTTTGAGAATCACTCCAAAGGCTGGTTACACTTCAGGAGGTGACACTGACTCCCAGAAGTGTTCCCTCTAGCAGGCCTCTGTCAGTTTCCTGGGAACTTGGCAGATCTGAGAGAGCGTGGGTGAGTCACGAGAAGGGGAAGAGAACCGAGAAGGCAAGTGGGAGAGAAATGCCCAGGCCTATGACGTCATCCACGGGCCAGGACGCATTTCAGAGCAGCCGAGTTTGACTGAAAACCAGGCTGCCTCTTGCTGGCACCTTCCAGATTTGCAGAGAGGCATTTCTTAACTCACAATGTGGCTAGATGAGAAACTTTATTGTACTAGTCTGAGGCATTTTAACCAGAGAGAAAAATAAATACGGAGGATCCTTTCTCCATTTGGCTCACAGTCATCCGAAAACAGAGTGGAGAACCAGTTTCCAACACCCAAGCTTCCAAACCCGAGGGCTAGGCAACTCTACGTAGGTTTTGGAGATAAAGTCTTGGTGTACCTGAGCCTGAATACCTGTTAGAATTCTCTAGATATCTGGTCCTCCCATTGTCTTAGGCAAGCACGCATTTAACACTTGCTCGGTACAGACAGAATTCTTTCCTTAGCAGTTCGGCCGTGCTGCTTGGGTTAGACACACTTTCCATCAGAGCCATCAATACCCAATGAAAGGCTTCCCGCAGCATCAGTGGACCCTGCTGGGAAGGAGAAGGTTGACCTTCCCGGTGAGGAGGCCTCGGGAAGCTCACAACAGGGAATGGCCAACAAAGGGACAGAAACGCTGTGGAATGTTATCCTGAACTCACAGGTCAGAATGATCTCAGTTTTCCAGCAGTGAGCTACAATTCAGCCTTATCCATCTCCAGGTTATAAATCACTTGAAAGTCATTTTTCTCTCATTTGAGACACTTTTTCCTCCCTACTTCTCCCCATATTTCTCTTTCTCTTCTTCCACTATGAGAGAAACTATTTAAAATATTTGGGTATAACATACTTATGTAATTATGAATACATTAACAAATCTAACCTCCTCAAAGGGAATGCTGAGAAATTTACTGCTGGAGACAAATAATCCTGATGAATTTTGCCAAAAGTTATTAATGTCAGAATTGGAAGAAACTACAGATTTTGTGGAATGTTACAATTCACAAATCGTTTTCAGGAGACAAAACCAAAAGAATAAAGTAGAAAACTGAAAGTGTTATTGGGACATTGTTAGCGCTTATCCCATAAATGTTTAATTCTGGAACAACTGTGTTTCTTTTCTGACTTTTATATCAAATACTTACATGCTATGTAACTCATATTTCTTGATAAATAAAGCACCACATACGTATCTGTAATCACAATTGCATATATTAAATATATACCCATGTAACAGCCTCACGTGAGTTTTTCTTGACTACCAAGGATTCTATCATGAAGTATCCTGTCTTGGAAAGGCTTATTTCTTTATCTTACTTTGCATACCAGGTGAGAGAGGAACCTTACTAAGAAGAGCCAATGGCAATATAGCCTGATGTGCAAAACTCAGCAAAAGTCATACCATAGCCTCATTTGACTACTTTCCCTTGGGAAGGAGTGACAATTATTTATTGACCTAGCTAGCTGTCATTCCTATTAGGAACAAATTAATACATCACATAATTCGGATCTCACAATAGTCAGTAAGCACAGTAATTCCATTTGGTTTTCTTGCACAAGTGAAAGATCTGAAGTCTACCAGGTGCCACAACCAGCTCAGTTCTGTGACCTTCAGTTCTGTACTAGCACAGATTAGGTCATGTGTCATGGAAGTGGTGGGGCGGCTAGGGGAAAGGGGAAAGCCTGTGTGCAGAGAAAAAAAACAGGTACATAAAATCAAATTTCAAGGCAGAAGCAATGACAGAATGTATGTGGAGAGTCCGAAATACAGAGAGAGAGAGAGGGAGAGAGAGAGAGAGGGAGAGAGAGAGAGAGAGAGCATAATAAAAAAGAGTGAGGAAAGATAGACACTGAAGAAAGTATTTATCTTGGGCACTGATTCTTAATTCTCATGGGAGCCTTGTGATGTTTCATATAGATAAAATATCCCTGAATCATTTCAATTCCACTACTGTCCTCTTTCTTTTAATAGTCTTGGATGCATTTTTGAGACTTTCCATCAAGAAATCTTAGAACAAAGATCACTGCAGCTTCCCTGTCTCCCCTGCAAACAAATGACATTCTCGAGGTTTCTCAGGAAAATCAGTGGTAGACCAGGGGTCAGGAGTAGCTTGCCTGCCTCTCAGATTCCTGTCTTGTCCACTGGATCAAAGGGTCACACGCATTTGCTGAAAATATTAGTCTATTGGCTCTTCGTGAGCAAAACAGGCAAAAAAAGAGCCCACTCTACTTGTCAAAGGCAGGTACACCACACTGTCCAAGCCCTATATTGTTAGTTTTGCATTTTATAAATCATCACTGTCTTGAAAGTTATTTTGTCTATTGTTTTGGTTACTTACTTGTTACTGTGACAAAATATGACATCTTCAATTTAATGGTTTATTTAGCTCTCAGTTTCAGAAGATCTCTCACACACAGTCCACTCGTGGGCAGCCGGCAAGGATGAAAGGCCCACGGCAGGGGCAGAGGCTGGGGGCTGCGCACCCCACTGCAGGCAGTAACCAAGTGCAGTAAGAGCAAAGCGAAGTGTGCAGACTGACTAAGCTGGGCTTTCCCGGGAAGAAGCTGCAATAATGTTTCTGCTCCTTTACCTAATTCAAGTTGCCAGTAGGCCATCCCCCTTCCTCACTTCCTGGCCCACAGGTCAACAACACACCCCTGAAAGCCCTGGCCTGGGCAACTCCCAGTCTCAAGTTGACACAGTATTTCTAGTTCAAATCCCAAGTACCTGACCATTCCAGCCAGGCTCTATCTCCCAATAACACAGTTTCAAATACATGAGGCTTTTGGGGACCCTCAAGATCCAAAATATAGCATCTATACACCACTCTTCAAATACATTAACTGTCCAACAACTTCCCAGAGCCTCCAGTGCATTCTGTATTTGAGTTGGTCTCACTGGGCAAGTTCCTGGCTTTTTTCCCAACCCTTTTCCATTTTTTTTTTTCAGTCAAGTCCCACTCTTTCATGTTTTAACTCGTCAAAGCAACAAAGGTATGGGTGACAATATTATGAAAAACCACATCCTTTGAGGAGACACTGTTTGCTCTGTCTTGGCCGACAGGCCTCCTGGGCAGGCAGCCGGTCACTGCTGTTCAAGTCACATACCCAAGTCCCCACTACCACAGAAGCGAGCTGCCGATGGCCCGCGCGCAGGGGTGCAAAGGTCCACGCTCAGGAAAGCAGTGCCTGGCCCCTGCTTTTGGAAGGAGCTTCCTGGGACGTGCGGGTAATAAATGCCGGCCTTAAATTGTGCCCAGGGCCCCAAGCACGATTCTTGGAAAACATAAAAACACTTTAAAAAGGAATTAGAGCCCAGATGTTCTAGTGGATAAAGACACGGACAGACTGACGTTCCCTTATTTCCTTCAACTGAACATGTACTTTGACTTCTTCATTTGACAACTATACAGTCTTCCTCTTCTGCCAACAGGTGGGAGGGCAATAAAGGAACGCCAGAGTCTAGGCTCAGAAAACTTCTGGAGCTGGAACAGACTTTTCCAAATGCCTTTATATGCCCGGGTTGAAACGTCACAGCTCCCTCCGCAAAGGTTTGCCTCGGGGAGGACCCCAGCAGCTGAGGGCCATGGACACTTGCAGCTGGGAGTGCAAAGGAGCTAGCTCCCCACTTGACTGGCCGAGTGAACCAGCCCAAGAGCCCCCACTGACCATCTGCGCAGCAGTCCCAACACACAGGAAGCCACCCTGGCCTCCTGGTTGTTCCAGCGAACTCCAAGTTAAAGAGGAGGAAGCTGAGGTCCACAGAAGTGAAGTGTTTTGGCCAAAGTTAGTACAACTGGGCAACGGCATAGTTCTTACACAGGCTCTGATTCCGAGTGTGGAGCACTTTTCCTCCTAGAAGAAGTCTCTCTCTGGGTCACACTCATGTGTCTATCATAGCATAATGAGAGCTTTTCTTTTCTTTTCTTTTCTTTTTTTTTTTTTTTGAGACAAGGTCTCACTCTGTAGCCCAGGCTGGTCCTGAACTCACTATGGAGCCCAGGCTGGCCTTGGATTCATGGCAGTCCTCTTGCCTCAGCCTCTCGAGTTCTGGGATTACAGGCATGTGTCACCACGCCTGACTTTAAGTGGTGCTGGGGAATCGAACTCAGGGCCTTACGCTCGCGAGGTGTGACCGTTGAAGAGATTACGTCAACTAGAGGGAATCAGCAACAGCCTGGAGCCGCACCTAGACTGGCAATTGAGAACCAGCTAGGATTAGAGTGTAAATTATTTGTGGGCTGCCCAATGGGGGACGAGCACCCACCCACATGTGGGAGGCCCAAGTGGAACTCCGGCGGTATAAAAGGAAGGAAGAGGGAAGGTCGTTGCATCTTGTTCCTCTGGGAAAGCTCTCGCCTTCGCAATTGTCTACGGACCCCAGTTTGCTACCGCAGGTCTTCATCGCAGACTCGCTCCAGTCTCGACTTGCGCCTGTCTGCCCGTCGCTGCTCTTCAGTCGCCGACCTTCAGGCTCTGGTCTTCGCCATGGTTCTCTGAACAACCGAGATCTGCAGCCGACTCTCACCTCACGGGCTGTCCTGCACTCCGGGATGGGAGATCTACTTCAGGGCTGAGCAGCCATCTTGGACTACTCTATCCTCAGATTTGTTAGGCTTCCCAATAGATCCTTTTTGTTATAAAATCTGTAAATTCTGCCTTTTGAAAGAACCCAAACTAATACACAAGGCAAGCACTTTAATCTCTGTGCCACTCCTCCAGTCCCATGATAGATGTTCTTAAAGTTAATGTCAAGAAACTATGAGATGCTCAAGAAATCTGGTCCAGAGAAACGTTCTCAAAATCAGATCATTCTATCTACAACTATTTCCTTTCACATTAAAAAAAAAATCCTTTCTGGTAAGTGTGAAATACTCTGGTAGCCAGACATCAGCTACTCTCACTTTAACACAAATTCTTCCAGCTGGATTACCACATCGCTTATTTCTTAAACTCTTCCAAAAGACTGCCAGAGGGATCAGTCGTCCTGACTGTGGGATGACTGCTTTGCTTGACGGAGAGGGAGAGCTGCCTAATGTTTTGTTTTAATAGTTGGTAATCTGTGCTTCGTGCTGTCACAGCAGCAGGTGATAGATACAAATCTATGAAGATACAACAATACTGTTTCCTAAATATTCTAACACCTGTATGCATTGCTTTATTTCTTTACCTGGATATAAAGAACTGACAAAGTTCCTGTGCTAAACTTCCCAGATTTACCATCACAAATGCACTTTGCAATATATTCCATTTCTTTAGCATTTCCCCTTACTTCAATATTCTACCTTAAATGCAAATTTTCATGTGAAGAATAATACCTAAAATCTTTAACAGCTTTTTGCAACAGGGGAAAAATGACTTATATTTCTTTCATTATGACTTATAGTGAAAATGACTTTTTCTGATTGTGCTATTCGTCTGTTTAAAACCCTTCGATGGTTTTCCACACTCTGCAACCACACCTTGCCTCCATACCTAGGGAGACAGAGGAATCTTGGGAAGTCTGTGTAGCCATCTGGGGGTTCTTCACTGTCTATTGACTAAATAACTGATAACATTTAAACTCACTCAGAATTAACAGAAAGAAACAAGTTCACTGTAAAAACTCCTTCCTGAATCTTCTCTATATTGACATTTTAATATTTTAAATTAATAATGACATTATAACTACTCTCATACCCAAGAACCTTAGTCTCAAAAGGTCGTTCTAATTCTCGAGTTTTGATTGCAACTACTCAAGTTAACAGTATCCTTAATCCTCAACCTAATAGGCAAAATTCTTTAAACCAGCCAACCACTGGCAGCTTCTTAAAGAATCCCTAATGCACTATGTTTCTCATGTGCCAGGCTTGTGCAGGGTTCCTTTCACTATGTTCCTATTTCACCTATATGTTTCCCAAACAATTACCAAGCAGATGTCATCTCTCCAGAGGCTGGCCGTCACTCCCCAGGCTCCATCTGACTAAAACGGGTGACAATCTTCTAGCACATTGTATTCCCGTGAAAGATACATTCCTGCTGAATAGTTAGGATAAGGATATAACATGGTTAGGGAACTCTATTTGGAAAGTGTTGGAAGAGCAAAGTTTTGATATTTTAATTTTTGGAAAAAATCTAGACATAAATACTTCCAAGTTCCTAACTTTGAGGAAAGATAAGTCAATAAATGAAGTTAAAATCATTATGGCTTCCAGCTATATGTTTGCAGAATAACCCTCCACATCCTGATGTTTCCCGATGTGATAAAATACACAGAGACAAGGTGTGACAAGGAAGGTGACTACCAGAGCAGATGAGAGACTGTTCAAGCCAGCAGAAGCCCCGACCCCTCCAGGATGGTCGCCACCTGCTCTGTCTCCTTCCAAGTAGCTGTGCATCAAATTTCCTTGGCCCTGCAATAGTGCTCTCTTTCTAGATAAGTAGGTCAGGCCTCTGGCAGGTCCTTTATCTCTGCACACCCAGCCACTTTACTCACCATTAAAAAAAATAGATTGGTGCCCAGCACTGCAAGAGAGAGGGGGGAATAAATGCCTCTTGATTATTTTATGTTGGATAGCTATTGTGATTTTTCATCCTAATAACAGTTCTATTTCACTTTAAGAGGTAAGCAAGGATAAAAGATTCATCTCACTCATTTTAAAGAATACTTCATTCCTCTAAAAAGGTTTAATGGCATGTGGGAATTGCATGGCTTCCCAGCCTAGTCTTTTTGAATGACTATGTAGAAGTAGAGGAAGCGAAAGAGTACATATTTTTGGTTGGTATGAGGGTCTTTCTATCATATTAATCAGAAATCTCTCAAGTATGTGCATATGAGGAGGACAGTAATTGAAATCTGAATAACAGAATCCATCATTTACTCAGGTCCTAGGTTAGGTTGCTTGAAGGAGCTCTCAAAGATTTGGTGGTTTATTTTGTTAAAAAACTAGAGCTAAAGGGCTATAGTGCAGACATCAGGGCTGTATGTAGCTGACCTTAAACTTGAAGGCTGAGGGAATGACTTTTCTAGTTCCAACTCTCACCTCCCTCAAGTCAACTAATTATTACGAGGCCTAGCCTCACATAGTTTGAGTTGTGAGCTAGACTCTTCCTGTATGTGATCTTAGGCAACACAAGAAACTCTCCGAGCCACTTTTTTTTTTTTTTTTTTTTTGCAAAATTAAGGCTACCTTGATTTTCTTTGAAGCAGAGTAAATAAAACACACGAACATGTTTTACAACCTGCAACATACAGCGGCTTGCTCAGGTCCTCCTACAGGCCCGTTTGCTTCCCTTCTTTTCTGCTAGGAAACTCTGAGGCTCCACCGGAGAAAGTACAGTCTCTTGAGGCGTCACCAGGAGAGGGAGCCCTCGCGGGCCAGCCTTCCCTCTCTCTGCTTCCTTCCTCTGGACACTGCTTAACTGAGCCAGAAAAAGACTAGGGGTGCGCTGCATTTCTGATGCCCTGAGCCCCTAGAACATGCTCTTACCAAGAAACACAGTCAGCTGGTCTACCAGATGTTTACAAGAGATGTTAGTCATCATCAGCAACAATCTACCTAATGCCTTAACAGAAACTGCTGATTGTTTAGTTTGCCCCTGCTTTATTTAATTTGATCATCACCGTAACTTGCTAAGGTGAGAAGGCAGATTTAAAATGATCATTTTACAGGTACGAAACTTGAAGTTCAGAAATTTAAAGGACTCAGCAAAGCCACACAGCTGAATTTACAGGATGGTCCAGTGCCTCTCGTCCTGGAGTTCTTCTGCTAAGCCAGATGGGGAAGACACGTCTGTCACTTTTGCTTCCCCAAGTCTGGAGCTCTTACCTAATATGTGAGGTTGCACTTTTTTGTCCACCCGTGGAAGTCTACTACTGGCTCACTCTTCTAGGGTTACCTGCTCGAGTACTTAGACTCCTTACATTTGAAGTTTTCTTTAAATTTTCTAATCATTTCTACACATGCGAGGCCACCGGCTTTCCACATCCAGAGTCTCTGTCGCTCTTCTGCTCTGGTGTCAGTCATTTCTACCATCTCAGGATTAGCCCCTCAGTTTTCTCTCTGAATGTCCTCTTCTTCCCTCTCCACCAGCTACTTTCTACTCTTTAATTTTTAATCTCTATGATATAACTCCCTTCTTATTAAATTCCCTGATATTCTTGGTGAATATTATGCCATGTGTTTCACACGCAAGATTCCATGAGATAAAGGTTAGAGAGTCAGAGAGAATCAGAGATGACCCAAAGCCCCCCAGCTGGGATCCATGGTGGTCATCAGCCCTGAGCTGTTTTTTTTTTTTTTTCTCTCCTACTTTAATTGTGTTTCTTTGGTTTTTAAACTTTGAGCCAGATTACTGCACTCTGGTGAAGGTCTGGATTTTCTTCCACTTATTCAGAACCATGTAATTTCAGGGTGCAAAGTGTCCCATCTGTATTCCTTTCTCACTAGCACGACCACCGGCTGTCAGCACTCACGCTTGTGGAGACGTTCTCTGAATCTTACCCACTCATCTCTGTCACAAACTAGCATCTCTGAGACTCTGAGGGATTAACAGATTCTCTAAGCACAAAAAAGTAGCAGGTTAAACTATAAGCAACAAGAAGTTACAAAAGTTTTCCAAGACAGTTGCCATTTCGAATAATATACTCTTCGTTTCTCATACTTGTTAGAACTAGACATTCCAGTCTTGAGTTTAGAAAATATATTTCTTCTATCTAAGCTGTTACCCAGCTCCAGAAACCAGGTTTATATAACTGTAGTGATGTCAATAAATCAGAAGCTGTAGAAAAATACATTCCTAAGCTCCAAAGAGAATCAGCTGAATTTTCTAGATCCTAAAAGCTCATTAGTAGAAACTTAAACATTTTCTTTTAGAAAACCAAAGTCTAGCCTTTGAATCAGTAGAATAGGCCTCTAATCCCAGAATTTTGAAAGGCAAAGGCAAGAGAATTACAAGTTCAAGCCCAGACTTAGTGAGACACTGACCCAAAGTCAGCATGTGAAAATGATACAAGAATATAGCTCGATGCAAAAGCTCTAGGTCCTGTATTCAGTACTGCAAAACAAAACAAAAATAAAAACAAACAACCCCTCAAAAAAAAAAAAAACAATACACACATACACAGACCAACCAAGCAAAACCCCCTACAGTCTAACAGAACAAACAAAAAAGTCTTGATCTGATTCTTAAGGATTATATTGCTTACAAAACATGTTATGGTTTGGATCTGGAGCACTCCCCCCTAATGCCCGTGTATTTGGATACTGTGAATTATCTATGGATTTCATCTGCTGTTAAGAGGTAGGGCCTGGTCAGGAGGGTCAGATAACAGGCATGTAGGCGATTATAGGCATGTGGCCTATCACAGGTACATGGCCTGCAAGGATACATACCCTTTATTTTGGAGATCCCAGATGTCCCCTCCTGTGATGCCATGAGTAGCTGCTCTCCACTAGGCTCTTTCTGCTATTACGCACCTTTCTTGAATAGACTGAGATCTTTTGGAAATGTGAACTAAAGTAAATCTGTATTCCCTTAAGTTGTAGGTACCAGATATTCTGTCCCAGCAATGAAATTGGTGACTAAGAAGAACACTATTGTTATGACATTACCTGAGAAAGTGGTAACGGGACTGTTTTATGGAAGGACTTTGGGAAGATGGAAGATTTCAGCTAGAGAAGCCTTTGATTGTGGTTTGGAAGACTTTGGAACTGGTTTGTGGGAGGATTTTGGAAAAGATTTGGAGATGTGGCTAGAAAAACCTCAAAATGCTCTAATCTGAGTGTGATGGGACATTGTAGGTGGAGCCCAGGAGACCCCAGTGCTGGTAGAAGTTGAGATTCTAAAGACCATGCTCAAGAGGTTTTCGGATTGCAAGGAGGACCCTATTGACAATTGGTCTAGAATTCCTGCATGCTATGGGCTGGCAAAATGTGTGTTGACATTTTGTCCCTGTCCTAAAACTATCTAAAACTGAGATTAAAGGTGGTGGGCTAGTTAATCTGGAGGAGGAAATGTCAAGATAGACCAATGATCAGGCTTACTGCTTGAGGCTTTTATCCAGCTCTACAGTGAGAAGCAGAAAAAAAAAAAATGGCAGAGGAAAATGATGTAAACAGTTGGAAGTTTTTCCAGAATGTTAAGGTTTCTAGGAATATACTGAATAGGAGTGGTAAGAGTGGACAGCCTTGTCATGTTCCTGATTTAAGGAAATTCTCTCAATATTCTGTCTTGGAATTTACTTTACTTTGCATTGTATCCATGCATGATTGCTTATGATCACATCTTGCATCTTTTATTTTTTTTCTTGTTTGCCATTTTCAGTGATCTTTATTCCTTTGTATTGATAAGAACTATCTGAGGAACTGACAATAGCATTTCTTGAAATAGATACTTGGCAGTCATAAGTCTGTCAGCTTTTGTATTAAAATACAATTTGGTCTTCGTTTTCTCTGCAATGAGAACTTTTAGTTGAAACACTTTTGTTACTGTCACTGTTTGATTTTGTCTTGAAAGCTTTTCATATTGTCTTTTGGTTGAATTACTTCCTACTGGAAGTCTGAAGTCTACTTATTGTTGTTCTCCTTGGCATAAATGACCTTATTTTTCCTTTTGTCTTTAATATGTAACAATCTTCATATGATTTTGCTTGTCACTTTTAGAGCCCCATTTTTTGAGAGACTGAATTATCAGATCTTCTCTTAAGGAATGTTAAGCTTTTACCATCAGGCAGCTAATATGCTGACAGGCTTTCTTTCCTTTAGATTTATTTTGTCTTTTTAAGGCCTAAAATTTTTTGATATAAGAGCCATAATTTTAAGTGATGGCCCTTCTGCAATCCAGATATATGCTTCACATGTTCTGCTAGTTTTATTTTTAAGTCTTTAGGATTCTAATGTCCCAGCAGTGTGTGATCTCCACAGTACTTGTTCAGTTCACAGCCTCCCAGGGGTTTTCTTCTGCCAGTGCACGGAGCATCCCTTGCAGATTCTAAATTTCAAATTTTGCTGACAATTTGGTGAGGCTTCTTTGCAGGTTTTTGGAGATTTACTTGTGCCGTTCTTACTTCTTGAGAGC
The DNA here is from genome assembly GCA_004027205.1 of Ctenodactylus gundi. NCBI lineage: Eukaryota > Metazoa > Chordata > Mammalia > Rodentia > Ctenodactylidae > Ctenodactylus > Ctenodactylus gundi. Next base: position 104,551 of record PVKB01003796.1, read on the forward strand.
CATGATCTACAAATTGCAGAATCTCAAACTTGATTTTCTCTTTCTTCCACATAGCAAAATTATTTGCATTCCGTTTTGACTCTGCTTTTATCAGCTGCAGTTCAGAGAAGGTCCGACAGCAGAAACTGAGAGGGAAAGTGCAGCTCTGTCGTGTGTTCCCGCTATCTCCAGGATCGCAGGGTCACCGTTTGTGTCTCATGTCTGAAAATCGCTGCTCTGCGGATTCTGTCCTGTTTCATATTTGTGCAAGACAAAGAAGTGAATCACGGGGAACTCCAGAATGGCACAAACTGGAAGTTACAATGTTTTCAAATTCTGATTCAATTTTTCTTAAATTTTTATATAATATTGTGAGTACTTTAGATTATATTATTTCATGAGTCTTGGACAAGGACAAGGGAATGTGCACCCATCGTAACGGCGCCATACAGAACAGTCTCTTGTGCCTCTAATGATCAACTCTTTTCGCCCTCTTCCCACACCTGTACTACTGAACTATCTTCATCACTACAGTTTTGCCTTCCTGGAGTATCAAATATACGGAATCATCCAATAATGTATAGGCTTTTGGCTTTCCGTATCATCACAATAATCACTAGTTTACTCCTTCTTGTTACTAATACTACATTATGTGGACATACCTATCTTAATGTGGTTGATATGCAAAAAATAGCCTATTTCCAAACAAGATCCTATTCACATATATTGAGATTTAGAACTTCAACACGTTTTTTTTAAGTATAGAAAGGACCCTCATGTAGAAACAAAGACAGAGGGTAGAAACTCCTCCTATCTAGAAGGGAATTCTGAGCAAGGTTGCCCTCAACGTATGTTTCAGAGAGTTGCAATTCAACTCCCAATAGACACCCATGAATATCATGCAGAAAATTGTAACTATGTGTTGAAATAGAGTAAGAGTGATTTTATAAAAGAAAGGTATTCAACATCAAATTCAATCTCAGTGCAATAGGTTACACTCAGAGAAGGCCCTTTTCCAATGTAACTACTATTTTTATGAGAAGAGCCAGGAAATATTACATATGATTTTCCTTAAATATTTAATAGAACTTACCATTGAAAACAAACTGAGACGGATTAAATTTTGTCAGCAGTTATTGGATTTCTTGGGTTTTTAATTATTTATGAATCAATCTTTTCTGTAGTTCACATATAAAATACTAACTTTCGTATTTTCAGATATATTATATGGGAATTTAATTATTCATTATTTAGATCTCTAGTTTTAAAGTTGTTACACACAGACACACTTTCTCATAGATATCATTTGCTTTTGGTTTTTTTCTTCTGGTAATCAGTTATCCAAGATATTAGCTTATTTTTAGTGCCTTTCTAAAAAAGAAACAAATTTTGGCTCTACTTACTGTCTTTATAATACAATTATTCTTTAGGCTTATGTCCACTTCTATTTTTATGATTTCCTCCTGTCTTGTGGTTTATCTAGTTCTCCTCTAAATATCTAAAGTTGGATGTTTAAGTAAATTGCTTTGAAATTTTTTTATGTTTTACTACAAGGTTTTAAAGACAGTTTGCAAAGCACACTTGTTCTCCAACTATGGATTTAATATTGAGTCTATAAATGTTCAAGTGCATAAATTATTCTATTAAAAACTAAGTCTTTTTTGATGCATTGTATAATTGATTAGTTGTGAAGTCAAAGGACATTCGTGCATAACAAATTTTCAAAGTAAGAACCACTACAAAATGTGATAGAAATAAAAAAGAGAAGTATGCAATCACTCAAAAGCACCACAGTCAGAAACAAAGGCTAAGATATTAGAGGGAAAGAATGTGCTTCACAGTAAATCCACACTCATCCATTACACCTATCCCTCAGAGAACGTGCAGATTCCTGGCACGGAGCACAGGTTCTCCAAGGCATGGTAGCCTGGAATTTGCGGCAGCATCTCTAGGCTGAAAATCGAACCCTGGAGGAAATCAGGACTTGGGAGGCTCATATGATTAACAAGGCAGAAGGAGGAAGACTACAGAGACAAGCCTAACATTCTGAAGGTAATTTCTCCTATGTCCCTGACAGATCTCCATGCTGTGTATGCACAGCCTGGAGGTTCAGAATACTCAAGTTCAATGTAGCCATTGTGTATCACACACACACACACACACACACACACACACACACACACACATGCACACACACACCTACACACACATGTACATACATGTTAATAAACAAGAAAAAAGAAACAGAGCTAGTCTTGCTTATTCACATCTGCTATGAGAGAGTTTGATGGTGTTGGAGATTTAAAAGCAAAATTGCATCATAGCTAAACTTTGTCTAAATTAAGATAATGGTATAATTTTCCAATAACTCCTTTCACACATTTATGGTTTTAGTTGCTACCGACACTGATTCATTTGGAATTTATCCTAGCAGGAGGCCCGTGACAGTCACTTTCACCATATGGTCATCCATCTGGTTCAAACCACTCCCTTAATAATCAATTTGTTTTCTACCAGTAAGAGATGCTGCTAGCAAATTGGTAACAGAATAAATATAATCCGAGTTAGAGTTAGATGCTTTGTTGTCAAGGTCAGCCATTCTCTGTCCCTCCTCCTGTGTTTCCCGCCGCAGCGAGTGATGCTACTGTTAGTCAATTACCTAGACCAAAACCTGGTACTGACCTTTCAGTTCTCCTTCCTTTGCTCTCTGTATTTATCCCACCCACAGATTCTGTTGTGTCACCTTCAAAAACATATGTCGAATGGGACAATTTTCACCACCTTCTACGCCATGTTCTCTCTGAGCCACTCACACGGTCTTCTGGTCACCTAAAGTAGCCCCTGGGCTCCCATGCTCGCCCCTATTCCTGAATGTGCCCTGTTCTCACTGCCACACAGCAGTGAGTGACTTTTCAAGACATAAACTATTTCACAACCATCTGATGCCTTCCTATCCTACTTAGAGCTAAATTGAACATTTTAGTGGTGACTCTAGATGATCAAATAAGTACTTTTCAGACTTCCTCTACCGTTCTTTCCAATTCATTCTTTTGAAACAGCCTCTCTGCTTTTCAACATTCACCGCAGCCTTTTCTCTTTGCGCTTGCTATTCTTTTCTGAAACAATTTCCATGGCAGATGTTCATGAAGAGTACATCCTAAGGTTGGCCTTGGGTTCAGGGGCCCGTTTTCAGATCGTCCCCTTTCTGGACAACGTGATCTTTATCGCTGTCTGTTCATCTGCCCTGCTTTGATCTTCTTCACTTTCTCGTGAGACTATGTTGGATGCATTTTCACCCTTCAGCGAGCTACACATTCCCACAACTATTGCTGTTTGTTTCCAATTTTTGCATCTGGCACCCAACTATATTTAAAATATGATATTAACATTCAGATGAAATCAGAATATATAGTGTCTGCAATCCTCTGATGCACCTTCCAATCACTCTATCCAAAATTAGAAGACAGAGGCCCATAGCTGTGACTTGTTCTTTGTGAATCCGTGTTTTCCTCCAAGGATGACTACTTCCTCTTCACAGAATCTTGCCAAACAATCTGCTTCACCAAATTCTTAAAATACTTCAGAAACTATTACGGAGGTCATTAGTCTCCTGCATGGATAAAATCTCTCTTCTCCTCACACAGACAATGTAAACACCAGAGAATATTTGTTTCTTCCGATTTTCCAACATTGTTGCTTATGGTTCTGGGATACTTTGTACCAGTACAATTTCCTTGCATATAAAAGATCTGAATTCACTTGGGAGAATAAAATTAACACAATAGGAGCATAGCATAAAAAGCATAACAGAATCAGACAGAAGCAGTCCTTGAAAGCGACAGCCAGGTGAGAAAAGCGTTGTCCAGTCAGTATCTGTGTATGTCAAAGACAAAAGCCACAAGCTGTTGAAAATATAACCTCCTTGTGTTTGAATTCCGTGCTCATTATGAAACTTTCTCATTATCATATGGCTTAAAAAATTATGCTTAGCCCTGGCTGTAGAGTTTCTCTAGATGAAGGAAATGCTGTTGCTTGGAAAAGACCTTGATAAAGTTGAGTTTGTAGGAGAGGGTTTGAAAGTACGGGTTGGCAAAAACACAAAGAAATCAAAGGTATAAACTTTCATACTCAGGAAATACAGAGCCAACTATTTGGAGGTGAAAGATCATCTGTATTCCAGCATTCTGTGTTAACAGCTTTTGAAGCTGAGTGTACTAACATATCTCTTGTACTTAATTAAAAATCCTAGCAAGTAGCATCAACTAAAACACATAAAGAAATAAAATTTGAATACTGAGGAAATCATAAAAAAGAGGAGATAATAAAAGAGAAAAAGTATTGTGGGTAGCTTGGCAAAGTAAACAAAGTTCTTTTAAGAACAGAGATAGCAGTCAAGCCTGGGGCGTACACTTGCATCCCAAAACCCCAGGAAACTGAGGCAGGAGAATCCAACATTGAGTCAGACCTGGCAATCTGACAAGACTCCCCCCATGCCACTCCCAAAAATAAAGAAAAGAAAAAGGAAAAAATGTCTGGATGTAGCTCAGTGTGAATGCCTTAGATTCAACTTCTAGTAGTGTTTTTTTAAAAGGGAAACTTTTAAGATGGAATTTAACTATTATATATTCTTTAGTTTTTAACCCCTTTACACTGTCCTCAGTCTGATATATTTTCTAAGAGCATTCTGCCCTTTAAGGAAGTGTGTGTGTATATTTGTACATGTGTGTGTGTGTAAGAGAAAGAGATTGTGTTCTTTTCTCTGTAGTTTGTGCTGGGATTACAAAAGAATTTATTCCTCAAGAACAGCCTATAAGCAACGAGTGAAAGAACAAATGATGACGCAGAACTGTCTACAATCTGAGACCCATCAAGATGTACTCAAACGGATGGTGGTGGATCAAAGACGTGGATTACTGTCTCAGGGATCTAGTCTATCTACGAGAGAGAATGTGCCAATCAGTACCTCAATACTTTGCTCTAATGAATAAAAAGAGTATTTACAAAAGACTCGGATTAACGGGCATTTTCCGTAAGAATGGAAGTATGGGAATTCTGGCAGACTGACTTTGCCATTTGAATTGAGCTGTTTCCCGTGGCTGGCCACGTCTTCCTTGGACCCACACAGCTAGGGTCTTGTCTTAATTCACACTGAATTCACAATAGGACCTTTGGGCATTCTATCATTATTCCTTCATAGAAAGCTTCAAAGATACCAGACATGCTGTTTGTATTGAACATCTACATTGCTAAGTGTCTGTTTTTAAAATCATTTTCCATTTTTAAAAAATCTCTGTGTTACTAAGTCATACAGACTTCTCCTTCAAGCCTATGTGTCTCAGTTACTTATTCACTGCTGGGACACATTACCTGAGAGCCACACTTAAAGGAAGAAACGTTTATTTGAACTCACAGTTTCAGAAGGTCTCAGTGCGTCCTTGGGCCTAGCAGGGGAACAGCTGGAACAGTTGCTTATGGCATCCCAACAGGAGGCAGAAAGAATGAGGAAGGGCGGAGGGCGGAGTTAGCATATATCTGCTCAGATCAAGCCTCAGTGAGCCTCCCCTCCCAGTTCAAGCCCAGTGACCCACCCCTTCTGACTAGGCCTCACCTCCTCACAGCATGTGAAATCACATGTAACCTACAATATTCAAACACAGAGGCTTTTGGGGAACATTCTAGATCTGAACCATAACAATATGTAGTTTCTTCTCTGCCAGAATAGACCACATATATGACTACTCCCCAAATTGCCTACTTGCCTGTGGCCTTTCTCAGGTAGTCATTTAGTGTTTCTGGGCTTCAATTTTAACTTCTGTGAAGATAATATCAGTAGCTTCATTATGGTAGCAATAATTACATGAATTCACATTTTCCTCAGCACTTAGCACTTTTCCAAGGGCATAGTGAGGTCTTAAGGGGATTCCAACTCATGTGCTCTTTTAATCACCAAGTTCTGTCTTCACTTTGGGATAGTATTTTTCTCTGCAGGGAGATGGCTATCAAAGTGGAGTGAGGAATTTCCAGTCCTGATGCCTCTGGCTGAATCACATTCCTCTGAGGATTTCTCTTTGGCCTTTGTAAGTCTTTGTTCAAATAACAAAGTAGCTTTTCACAAAAATCTCACAGTATATTCATTGTATTAGTAAGAACTATAAGTACCTTGAAGGGCAAATGTTCGTCCAGGTACCACTTTTTGAAGGATGAAACTCTGGAAAATGGTTGACTAATGCTTAGGATATGAGCAAGCCAGGGGGCAGAAAAATAATGTATTGACCGCCTATTGGTTTCTAGAGATTTAAGCTGGACGTTATCTTAAATTCATCAGGATAATGTGACGATATGGAACCTTCTGGAATTTATCTTTAAAAAACCTGTCATGTTTCCATTATGACTGAACATTTTCCTTGGCGTCACTTGTTTTTCTGCCATTTCTGTTTTCCAGGATTTGAGACACCTTGCTACGCTGGCTTTAATTGTACTCCTACTTAACCTCTCTGAGCACAGATCCTGAATATGACCGTGACCAGAGCTTTGTACTTGCGAAACGACCCCGATTCACATACAAATATCAACAAAAGGCGATGCAAGAAATAGTCAAGTTCAAAATCCAGGATGCATTCCTGCAACACTAACGTCGGTGAGAAATGCAGGTACACAGTGGTGATCTGCAAATGCCCAAATCACTTTTCTGACATAGGATTGTGGTGTTGAGGTCACACATACAAGGTAACCTTTGAAATTCTTCTAGTGGCTCTTTTTACTTCTGTGACAAGGGAAGCGAATTGATCATTTTTGTTTTTTAATTGGCTGTATGTTTGCAGCACAGAATAATTGTACTCTAGGGCATCGGTGCACACCTACGTCATGCCTTCACCTCCTCGCCCCCACCCTCTTCCTTCTCCCGATCCCCATCCCTCTCCCCATCTCATGAGAGTTGGTCTCTCTGGGTCCTATCATCTCTTGCCTCTTTTTAAAAGCAGGTGGGGTAGGAGGATCTGATCATCTAACCTTTCCCAGTAAAAGCTTATGTAAATATGAACTTCATTTTTATTAACAAATTTCTGGCTCCCTCCATACCTTTGATTCCATTTTTTGTTGAAATAAACATCAGAGCAAACCAGCTTGGAAAAAAATAAAGCTGTGTCTAATTGTCTCTATCACGACTGTCAGAATACCGAGCGACGGGATGAAGCAGGCTCATTTTCTCATCTGGCAAACGAGGTCCCTGAACTCAATGTTTTATATGAATGAAGTCAAATAGAAAATTTCTGCTCATCATAAAGAAAATGTGCAGATCTGCTGTTCTTTTCAACTTAGGGAATTTAGCCTAGGTCCAGGCAGAGTGAATGGGAATGTTGAGATCATTCAGAATAAATACTTTCTTTTCCAGAAAAATGAGATTCTTACCTAAAAACTTGGAAGTCTTTAGCAGAAATCCTCGTTGGTCACCCTTAGTCAAGGGGTCACATGTGCTTGTAGCTTTCCGAGGATTTCATTTTTTCTCTGAAGTTTTATAGGCTCTTCCTTTCCCAGACAATAACCAGACAGAGTAAGAGGCACGCAACGAAGGGTGTAGACAACGTCTTCCCTCCCTTCCTCTTTTCCTTCTTTCCTTTCTTCCTTCTTTACACTTTTTTTCTCATCTTCAACACAGTTTTTTCAATTACACAAGATGAATGTTAATGAAAATAGAAATAAAGATGAAAAATGAGGAAATGAAATATGGATGTGGCATACTCAAGTCATGCGGCACTCCCAGCTGAGCGACAGTGATAAGATTAGGTGTGATAATAACAATATCGTAATCATATAATATAATCAGGTATCACAGTAATGATAAAAAGAATGCAGTGGAAACAGAGAGCAGAGTTGGCCAACTCCGCCTTGGGACATCAGAGATGGCTTCACAGAGAAGGTGGTACTGGATAATGACTTTTATAAGAATAATTTTTTAAAACAGATTTTGCCAGTAAGTTGCCAGTAAGAAGGAGGTGGGAGATCAGTTCAGACAGAAGGAGCATCCACAGCAACAGAGTAAGTTCAGCTTAAGGTCCGACGACAGAGGCAGGATGCCAGAGAGGCCTATTCTATGTTAGATGGAGACTCAGAAGTCTGGGGACTGCGGCCCCACAGCTGATAAATCAATCTTCTCTCATCCTACAGATATTTGTCAAAGCTATTGCGATGCTAAGTGTCAGAGTGCACGCCCCGAGGGGCCTATCACCTTCTTTCAATTTTTGTAATCCTATGCCCTCTACTTTGTATGTTTCATATTACTAGGTTACCGAAGATTTATCTATCATATGAATAATGGATTAGTAATCTTAAGGGATGAGTAACTTTTAATGGCTTCACGGAAAGAGGAGAACAATACAGAGAAAAACTGACTTTGTTATATATATGTACATATATATACTGTGTGTATGTGTGTGTGTGTGAATATTGTGTATAAATTGCAAGCAAACCTGGAGCCCTACTGGGTTAGCCTAACATTGTAGGAATTAAATTACTTCGCGGAATGAAGAAAATTTGTCAGGCTAACGAGTATACATATTATGTTTTATTTCTGTCCTAATAAAACACAAGACCCGGGAACCAGGACTTGCCACCCTGACCACACTCCTCCTTCAGTTTTAACCAGCCTTCCCTTCGCCCCTTCTCGGCCTTCCAGCTCACCCTAAGAGCTGCAAAGCGTGCTCTCCATCAGCTGCAAAGCTTTCCCTTTCACTTCACACGACTCATTTCCATCCTCCATCCTCAGCACAGAAACGTGGCTTGGCACTCTACGTGAAACAGGAACCACCCGGATCCTTCGTTCATTTGGTCTTGTTTTTCTTCTCCGAGTATGTATTTCCACTTAACATGTCATACATTTTTATTTCCTATACTTTATTTTCCTACTTTCTACTGGAATTTATCTCCTATGAGGTTAGGCATTAGTCTACCTGGTTCTATTAAAGTAGTCAACAGTTGACATTTAGTAAATGGCAAATAAGTATTCTTCAACAAGGAAAAACCTTTTATGTCGATATTATTAGTACTGTTATACAGAGGAGATGCTTGGATTTCAGACCATCAAAATAATTTTCTGATTTTCCATGATTCAAAATGCTCCTAGACTGAAGTTTATAGTGCCAATAAGTCTCAATTTTTCCATTATACAAAACTTTATTCCTACAAGAATGATTTCCATGAGACACGTCTTCAAATATACCTAAAATTTTTACTGCTTACTATATTCATCACAGATTATAATGGTAGGAATAAAATACATGGTAGCTAGTTTTAAAGCACAAATAGATGTATTGATAGCTGTAGATTATTTGTGGAGTGATTGGCTGGGCTGAAGAAATAAACTTGGGCTGAGCTTGTAGAAACATCTTCAATGCCACACTCAAGAGCTGACCTGCCCAGGCTGTGCTATGGTTCTACTTTGAAGGAACTGCAGAATCAGAAGGAGTGATTGCTGTGAATTCTGGCTTGACTATCTCTGCCATGAACAGAAACCTGTTGAATCAAAAAAATCACCTACAGGTTCTGAGTCGAGAATTTCACCACCACTGCCAGGATCCTTGCCAGCAAAATGGATGTCATTTCCTACCTAATATCATTCCTTCTTCAAGACTCATAATTTCCACTCACTGGTGTTGCTCAACTCACACTTTTTCTACAAATGATGTAACTCGAGACCATCATGCTCAGTGAAGTGAGTCAGACGCTGAAGGTTAAGTATCGAATGGCGTTTCTAATATGAGAAACCCAGATCATAGTCATTTCATACAAATAAGTGGAGGAATAATGGGAACTAATGGGGAGAGGGTGGGTTGGGAGGGGCAAAAAGGGAGAGGGGAAGGACTTGTAATTTTGCTGTGATATGCATGTGCACAAAATACTCAAGCTCAATGTAGACATTATGATACACACACACACACACACACACACACATACACACACACATATATGTAGAAAAGGAATAAGAGATGTATGTAGTTCTTTCCTTTCCCAGGCTATCAGCACTGGAAGGCAGCTTCTAAGGGTCTCAGAAGCATTGACCCGAGAGGTTCAGGACCTGGGAGGATCACAGATCAGAGCAGCAGCAACTTACAGTTCTGCGTTCAAAATTCCAATGGTGAGTCTCATTAGCCTTGTTAATTCCATGTGTCTAACCCTATGGAGGGGAGGGGTAACTAGGCATTTGTGAGCGATGGTCCCACGAGGAATATGCGGACTGGAGAAAAGACAACTGACTGAGAACAGTCCTCTCACCTCTGAATGGTTTCGATAAATTTTCACTCTGTTCTTGTCAATATTTTCTTTCTGTATATTACCTGAGGACCCCAATATCAAAGCATTACATTCTATTTCAACCTGCACCAAAACTGTACCAGAGCAGAAGGTATCTGATTCTCTACTTTCAAAAAAATTATTTTTAGATCATAATGAAAGACAATCTAGGAATATATAAATAAATTACTCATTGAATGCTAGATCTACTCTGCAAGTAACAGTTTTGGTTTTATAATCAGTCTCCAAAACTACTTTACTTGGGGCAACCAAACACTTTACACCTGTGTCCTTACAGGCCTGTCCATAACGCATTACAGAAGTAAATTACACAATTCTTCTCAAGAGTCACAGCCAACAGATATCTTAGATAATTTAGGGTAGCCTCTTAAGTTCCACATGGCCCGGAAGTTGATTGATTCTACATTACATGGTTATTTTTGAAAACATTCTTAAAATTATTTCTCCTGCTCACCGCTGATGAAGGGTTTTGTGCATTTGTTGGGCAAGGTTGTAAATACCCACTTCCAGCCTCTGTAACACTGCCTCCCCTTGAATTATCTACCTATAAATATAAAACTCAAGAAGTTGCTGCCCTACTTAAAGAACTGAAGAGGCAACTGGGAAACGCTAGCAAGGATGAGGACTTGGTCATGACTAGATGACCCAAGTGGTGGGCACTTTTTGTAAGCATGGCTTATGGGAGATTAGACAAGGTCTCCTTATTTTCATTTCATCTCTAGCCCCATCTCATTCCCAATTAAAAGTTAGGGCCGACAAGCAACATGTTAGATTTACTGAAATGCGGTTTCAACTTCAGCTTGCAGAGTTAGTAACCTCCCTTGAGCTCCTCACTTTTCTTTCTGGTTCCTGTTTTATCTTAGAGGTTGGAGAATGAGGAGAAAAGGCACGTTTTGTTTCTTTCAGGTCTTAAAGAGAACCCGCATGGGTGGTAGATAGACCTGGGACTCTGTGGGAACAACGCTGGCTTCTTCACTGCCACCTGCTGGTGTGTACTGGAAGATAAAGTCCCTGGGTTTGCTAGCAAGGACCGGAGCGGGCTCATTCGGCTTTGGAGGCAGAGACTTTAGGGAGAGAAAGAAGGAAACAAGCCAACGCCACCAACAAAAGCAATGTCTAAAACAATGCCTACGAATTATGTGCCGCCCGCCATCCAGTTCGTGGAGAAGTGAACCAGGCAAAGAAGACCTGCAGACGAAGAACCGCTCTTGTAACTAAGATGCACCTGGTGATGAGAACAACTGACGTGACTTTTCTCGAGCAACTCTCTAGTAATTCCATCTGTGAGAAGGAGCATATATGATTCTTTTTTTCCAGCAGAGCTGGCTATCTGACAACAATACCTCTTAATTCGATTGTGTCTAATATGCATTGAACTGAATGAACAAATCATGCTATCCTTTGAGCACCATATGGTTACTAAGCACATGACTAATGGCCCCGCCTTATTATCTTATTACGTGGTTTTCTTATATTGATGCTCTGTATCCCCATTTTACTTTACTTCCCCAAAACTTTATGGTTAAACCCTACCAAACACTAAATCTTCTGTTCTCCTTTCTTTTCCTTCTTCATCTTTCTATCGTCCATGTCTTTTAATTACTATTATTACTGTATATTCAATTACCCATCATGCATCTAGCACTCAACACCAACTCTGATCTTAGGTTGTGTTTTCCAGAAAATATTTTGAAAGGTGTTAAAAAGATACAAACAAAAAGAAATACCATGTTCATAGACAGCAATCTTGAACATCAAGTACACTAAAGAGCCTAATATAAATCTGTAAATGTGATTCAATTTTACTTAAAATTTTGGAGCGACTTGTCAACCTGATTTCAACAAATGATAGAGGAATAAATGCTCTAGAATATCAGGATACTCCTAAAAATAAAAGATGGAGGGAGTGGGAACAGATAAGGTAGATAGGTGAACAGTCCATGGAAGAAAATATTTCTAGATAGAAGCACACACTTGTATAGAAATTTAATTTATGACACAACTTGTGTTATATCTGGTATAAGATTAATGGATGTTTTCAATAAATGATAACTAAAAATACACTGAAATTTTTTAAAAATTAATCAACTCTTACTTTAATTTTCCATAGATTCAAAGGTGTGCGTCTGTATAATATTTGTAGGTTTAAAAATTTGAAAATGCAAACAGAAAAAATATGTCTGACCGTATCTTATCGACTGTTTATAAAGGGGAAAAACTTGATGTATACTACTACCTTGAAATTTAATTTTCTATTTATTAACACATTTACTAAATACCAGGGAAAAGCTGGGAGAATGTGTGCAACATTTACAACTGGAAATGAGTCAACACTCACATTATGTAAAATTTCTTAAAAATCATATGAAAAAAACTCATAAAAGATGGACCAAAGCTTAAACAACTACTTCACAGAAGAAAAATTGTAGATGACAAAGAAACCCTTGTCATCAAGGAAATGCAACTTAACATTGAAATGAGCTGCCATTCCATATTTTCCAGATTGGCAAATGTTAAAATGGCTAGATTTCTTCATTTTGGCAAAGATGTGGGTCACAGAAAACTCTTTATTGAGGTTTGGGTCTGCAACATCCCCCAAAAGTCTCCTGTATTTGGATGTTATGGATTATCTATGGAACCCTGTGCTGACAGAATTGGGGGCCTGGTCTGGAGGCATGGATTATGGGCACGTAGCACAGGTGTGTGATGGAAGACAGGTGTGTGGTAGGTATAGACTGCAAGCATGTGGATTGGATTACAGCTGTGTCGATTAGAATATAGGTGTGTCAGGCAAGTGGTATGGGTATAAAACTGGAAGGGGTGGAGCTCTAAGGCTGGGCCTAGAAGAGGCTGACCACCAGGAGAGGACCTGGACGGTAAGTGCTGCCTACTGCTTTCCTTCTGGGGCTGGACTTGGTTTCCTGTTTGCTATGCTGGGCGGAACTGCCTCCACCTCTGCCCCTGCCCTGTGCTTCCACTGTTGCCAGTGACCTGCTGAAACTGTGGACTAAAATAAACTTCCTCCCCAAAATTGTGGCTGTTGGGTATTGCGTCACAATAACGAAAAAGTAACTAAGACACTTTTAAACTGCTCTTGGGAATTTAACTCAGTACTTAGCTCCAGCCCTTTAGAGCATGCATTTTCTTGTTGGTATCCGCTATACCTTTTTAATATCACTTCTGAGGAACAGGTAGTTATGTGCTCTCATTAGTAATAATCTGTTCTAGACGTTGGCTAACATCACACGGAGACCGCTTTTACAAGGGCAGGGATCACACTATGGAAACTGGTGAGAGGGGATGCATTAATCAGTACATAAAGAATGGTTGTAATAGAGCCGCAAAGAGAGCGGCATAGTAACAATTTGTCAGTTCCTGTCTACTTTGGCCCTCATAAGTTTCCACTTAAAGAAGCCCCCAGGTATTATAATAATAATAGTAGCCAAAATTTATTGAATGGCCATTATGTGTTAGGCATTGTTATAAGAATGTTAATGATCTTCAGACAGATATATTGCTCCATAGAAAATTATTGGTCAACTGAGAGAAATACCACTTTCAATTAACTTCTTTTCACTTTACTCAGTACGGGATTCAGTACGACATTTTATTATCATTCATTAGGGCTCCAGGAAGCAAGTGCTCTGCATAGCTTATCCATTTTACACCTATTATTTTCAAATATGTCTCAAAGACACATGATGCAAGTCAATACTTTTGAGCTTCCTCAACAATATCATCTCAATTTACTGTCCCATAGTTGCCCTATTAAATATTCCTCTATGTTGTTCGTTGTACCCAGAAAACAATAATGACAATTTAGCAAGCAGAATGGCGTAGTGAGAAGAATGCAGAATTAAACGACTGGTCATTTTACCCCTACTTATTTGTCTCCATTTTTATTAGTATGCATATGGGATATGCCACAGCTACATTGAGTTCGAGAATTTGTGTGTGTGTGTGTGTGTGTGTGTGTGTGTGTGTGTGTGTATGGTGCCAGCTTCACAATCTCTTCCCCTCTGCCCTTTTCACTCTCCTCCACCTGTCTGGTTTTGGCACATGACAATAGTTGTGTGTGTGTAGAATTATTCTGCAAGTTAATAACCAGTTCTCCCAAAACCATTTAGTGAAGGAGGTGTCCTTTGTCCAAAGCATGGTTTTGTCCCCTTTGTCCAAGATCAGAGAGCTGAGGATACTTAAAGTTGTCTCAGCACCCTCAGTTCTGTTTCATCACTCTGTAATTTATTAGTGTAAATTTGTTTCCTCTTGTGAAAAATGGAGACCATAGCAATAATATCTACCTCCCAGTTTGTGGTGAATATTGAATAAGTCAATGCGCTGTTGTGATTTCCAAAATGTTATACTTCAGAGTGTAAATTACTGGGCAGATAGCCTTTTTCCATCTGCCAATATTCTCTGCTGATTGCTTTCCCGGCAGTGCTCCTGAGTGCTGGTCACGGAACCAGGATGTTATTAAGTTCATCTTACCAATGAGGAAATGACTGACCTGAGCAAGTAGATGCATAACAGCACTATTCCTGATTCTGGGCTAAGCTCTCCAAGTGAATTCTTCCCAAACTGATTACAGAAATTGCTAACCAATGTTTCATTTTTTGTTTCTTTCCTTTCTTGTTTTTTTTTTTTTTGTTTTTTATTGTTTTGTTTTGTTTTGTTTTTTGTTTTTTGGTGGTACCTATTTCTAAAACAGAAAAAGCTCTAGA